>CAMZMU010000033.1:4943419-5106228 GCA_947311845.1 Poa pratensis | reverse complement strand
GACAGGCGCGGCGGCTCGGTGGAGATCGATTCGATCTGTACGGGAAAAAAAAAGGCACGAGATGCGCGTGCAGAGTTTAACCTAGGTCTGATACCATGTTAGGAATAAGCAACTTGTATTCCACGGGGGCCAAAGGCCACAATATATAGTACATGTACAGGTGTAAATATGCAGGGAGCCCCCTATCTAATAGGGAAACTACAATATACAAATATCTCTCTAACACTAAATATGTGGAAATAGTGATGTGTTGCCATAATGGATCTACTTGTTATCGGCAACAATAGCATATTTGTCATAGCGATGCATGCTAAATTATCCTTACCTGCTACTATATGTCAAGTACAAAGTAAGTGAGGCACATGTCCTTAAACCTTTAGTTTTACAGTGCGCCATTACCTATCTACTCTATTCCTCATTTAGAATGGCTCGCTGCGTTGGTGCGTAGCTTGCTGTCTGATACAGATATTATTACCGGAGACCTGTTGCCTCCTTGAGGAATAGTGCTTTGCTACGATTTTATGCCTTCTCTTTAAAAGATTATACTTACGCCATCTTTTGATTTGCATGAAGATCTCTTAAAAAAAATACTTACGCCTTGTTTGGCTTTTGCTTCAAGATAATTTGATCTTCCCTTTGTTCTATAGAAATATATGTTGCTCCTTTTTGTTAATCATGACACATGATGGCAATTTTGCAGGTACTTGAGAGGTGGATAAATAGATTGGAGAAACCACAACGAGACACACAACTCTTACAAGTACGAGTATGCACTGAGATAGCAATAGATTGCACTGACTTTAATCCAGAGAAAAGACCAGATATACAACATATAATTGATAGGCTTGGTGCAACGAAAAACGCGGACAATTCTGTTACCGGAAGTGGGGCGATTAGTAGTTCGTCCGTAGCACAGGTGAGGTCAGAGATGACACATTCTCGGGATGCTGCATTTTATCCAAGCTAATATTTTCACACAATATGGTATTACATTCTTTTCTCAGCTGGTTTGAGCTTTCTTGAAGGTGATTTTTGTTAAAAAAATCTATTACTTGGGTTTCATTTATAATAACTAACTTAATTACGTTACAGACATATACCGTAGGCATCTCAAAGAGTTATATTCTAAGAGGTTATAATCGTGATATCTTCTCTGATGTTTCCCTTTACTTTCAAATATTAAATTCTTGCAGGCAACTGTGCCCCCATCTGGTCCTACCATTCATCTCGAGAATACAATCGCTAATGAGGTGAAGAAGTCGGCTGAAGAATTGTACAATACAACAAATCAAAACCGGTGTTTCAGTTCCATGCTAGAAAATAGCTCTAATGTGCACCATATTAGTGACATGCGAGAAACTACATCGGATATGGAAGAAGCACTGATCATCGGGAGGACTGAAGAAAAGCAGAAAATTGTGGCTACTTTATCTGGGTGCATCACACCACAGTTCACCGTCCTTCCAATATATGGCATTGGAGGTATTGGCAAGACGACCTTCGCTCAATTAGTTTTCAATGATTCTCAGTTTACAGCCTACTCTCGGTGTGGGTCTTTGTATCCCAAAATCTTGACTTGAACAGAATTGGAAACTCGATAATATCACAGCTATCAGTGGTGAGCCATGTAGCTGAGAAGCAGATGGTACATAATCACCTCAGAAAGCTACTAGCTGGTAAGAAGATTCTTATCATCTTAGATGACGTGTGGGAGAAGAATCCAGATACGCTACAAAAATTAGAGGCTATGCTAAGGCTTGGTGCGGGCAGCATGGTGACAGTTATTGTGACCACAAGAGATGAAGCCATTGCAAGGGCGATTTGTCATTCAGTTGAGCCATACAAGCTAGACACTTTAACAGATAAAATGTGCTGGACGATAATAAAACAGAAAACTTCCTTTAAACATCGAGTCGACAAGAAACAACTGAAGCATATAGGAAAGGAGATAGCGACCAAGTGTGGAGGTGTGGCTTTATCTGCTCAATCACTTGGATACACATTGAACCGAAAGACGTCTGATGAGTGGGAGTCAGTGAGGGACAATTATATCTGGAATATATCAAGATCGGAGGACCCATCATTCAGGAACCATGAAGTGCTTGCGTCCTTGCTGTTAAGCTATACCCATATGCCTGAGTGGTTAAAGTTGTGCTTTTCCTATTGTGCAGTCTTTCCAAAAGGTCACCTTATAGTGAAATATGATCTAATTCACCAATGGATAGCTCTTAGATTCACCGAGCAATTTAGTATATTTGATTCTATGCAGCTCTGCGAGAAATATATAACACAACTTTTAGGGATGTCCTTCCTTCAATATTCAAAGACAAAACCTCCGATGAGTTTTTCATAATTCTAAATACTCTTTCAACCTTATGTGTTCGAAATCATATAGTTTATATTTTCGTGGCATCTCTCGGAGCAAAACATTTGTAGAGCATATGCCCGTGTTGCTATTTTCTTGCCAGATGTTGCTTTCTTATCTGGAAAATAACAAAATGTTTATATTCCACAAATAAATGACGCTATGCTCACTAAGAAAAGGCTGTGACAAAATAATCATTCTTGAACTGTACAAAAGCCACCAATTTTATGCACACATTGTTACTCTGCCATGTTTTATCTATTTCTTACAGATAAAATAATGCATTTTTTCTAGTGCTTATACGCTAATACAACATACAGCGTGAATCTGTTTGCATGTATTATATAAGAATAGATAGTATATATTAAATCAAAGAAATTACAATTATAAGAAATATTAAGTTTGCATTTATTCCATTTATTCATCATTGTATACTTACATTTCAATTTTAAACTTTACTGTAAAACTTAGATAATATGCACATGTTATCTTGCATACACAATGAAACTAGGATGGAATTATTAGGATAAGTATAGTTAAGAGGCTATAAATATATGACCGATTGAAGGAGGACATAACATTTGTGCATAACCATTGGATGGATAATTATGCAATTGGAGGGTATGATATATTTTATTTTATTGGTAAAAAATATATTAATATGAAAGGAAATAAATTTAAAATCTAAGACAATTTAGGTTTTTTTGCTGCAGAGTGTTGGACGACAGGACAAAGATGTTACATTGTTCACCATGCATGACCTAGTCCACGATCTTGCAACAGTGATTTTGGCCGATCAACTTAACAATAAGGGCAATGTCAGCAGAAACAGATGCCGCTATGCATTGCTCACAGATTGTAGCAAGCCATTGCAGGTGTCTGTGTCTTCTCCTGAAATTTTGAAGGCATTGCATTTTCTGGACAGTGGCAAGATGCAGCTTTGTGGTGATGCATTTTCACCAGCTAAAAGCCTACATGTCTTAGATTTAAGTGAATGCTTTATACTGAAGTTACCTGATTCTATTGGTCAACTCAAGCACTTGAGGTTTCTTCGTGCTCCACGGATTCTAGAGCAGACAATCCCCAATTGTATCACCGAGCTCTCAGAATTAAATTACCTTAACCTTAGAGATTCTCCTTATATCTCAGCATTGCCAGAATCAATTGGTGATATGAAAAGTCTGATGCATCTTGATTTATCAGGTTGCGATAGAATACGTGAACTCCCATTATCTTTCACAGAGCTCAAGAAGTTGGTGCATCTGGATTTATCACATTGCCAAATTTCTATATCAGAAGCTTTTGGTGGCTTTACTGAACTTCAATATTTGAATTTATCAGTTCAATGTGCTACAGACACGAAGCCTATCAGAGTGCTGCCAGAGGTCATTGGCAACCTATTGAAACTCAGGTATCTTAATTTTTCGGGGTCCATGAAGGTCATTGCTCCGTCAGAAGACCAAATTAACAGTTTACTTGACTATCAGTAACCTTTCCAATCTAGAGCATCTGGATTTGTCTGAAAATGAGCTTTCAAGCATTCCAGAAAGTATGGGCAACCTCAGGAAGCTTCATACGTTGAACCTGTTAAGCTGCTACGAACTAAGGAAGCTTCCCGATAGTATGGTTAATATGGTTAGTCTTAAGGTTCTAAATGTGAATAGCTGGGTTAAATTGGATGAATCTGTGCTCTCTCTGTTAAATGTTGCCTCCTTGCCACATTTTGTGGTGCAGACTTCAAGTGCTAAATGTAGCAGCAATATCACCCGTCTCCAGCCTACAAATCCTGTTGAGCTGGTGATAGATAGGCTTGAAAATGTGAAGTCTGCAGAAGAGGCACAGAGTATAAAACTGGTAGAGAAGCAAAAAATTGAAAGGCTGACATTTCAGTGGACTGTATATGCTGGAAGGTTTGTGGATGACAAAGAGGTGTTGGAAAAACTAGTGCCACCTAGCAGTGTACAGATATTGCATATAACTGGTTACATTAGTGCCAGCGTTCCTAATTGGCTTATGGGTATTATTCAGTATGTCCCTAATCTTTCTAGGATAGATTTGTGCGATTTTCCTAACTGCAACAACCTACCACCACTCGGTCAACTACCAAACTTACAATCACTGAGTCTCTGCCGTATGAAGGGATTGGAGGAATGGAACACGACATATACCAGTGGAGAAAATGAGCTCTTGTTCCCGAACCTTAGGAATTTCACCATAAAGCATTGTGCCAAGTTGAGGATAAGCCCGTGTCTGCCTAGATCTATGTCTTTGAGCATAGTAGAATGTGATAATATACTATCATCCTGGGGAGAGAGCTCATCACATAACGGTGTTTCCTCCTCTTCTCCAATAACTGATCTTTATGTTGGTGACAGCAATGTGCCCATGCATCACTGGAGATTGCTTCACCAAGTCTCTGCCCTCCGTAGTTAATTATCACTGGTTGCAGTGACCTGACCACCTCTCCTAAGATTATCCAACAACTCTCCTCCCTCCAATACTTGTCCCTGCGGTTAGGATGCAATGACCAAGCAGAACTTCCAAGTTGGTTGTCTGAGCTCGCATCTCTTCAGGAACTGTATATATGTCACCCAAAGCTAGAGAAATTGAATGGAAACACAAGGCAACTCACACGACTACAGGTACTAAGTCTGTCCGGGTGCAGAAGCATGACATCACTACCACAGTGGTTAGGAGAACTAACCTCTCTCAAGAATTTGGAGATCAGGCACTGCGAGGGGATCAGGTCTTTACCAGAAAGCATACGGCAACTGTCTAAGCTTGAATATCTAAATATTTATAGCTGCCCTATGTTAATGAAGTGGTGTGAATCAAAGGAGAACAAGATGAAACTCGCTCATATTAGAGAGAAGGTATGTGCCTGCGAAGTTATATGTTATATTGCTTTCATTCTCGCACAGACTGGTGACAACTCCTTTAACCACAAACATATCACACATACCATTAGTATCTTTGCATAATCATTATAAGCGTTCAATGAGATACCTGCTATTTTTCTCTATTTGACACATATATATCTAGATTACTGAGTAAAATACACAATGAGTCAATGACTATACTAAGGACAAAGGTCAAAGGAGTTCTGCTTCTAATTGTCTCGCTATGCATACTCTGTTCTGATTATATGATTCGGTTGATTCAGTTCTTCTCAAGACCAGCTAACTTATTCGAAGAAGACACAGAGAGTGCACTTCCAGACACAACCAACAGCCTGGTTACTGCAACTGGATCAAAGGAGACAACAATCATTGAGGAGACCACTGACTTAACCGACATAAAAGATGTTGGCGACAGTTCAGCAGCTTCCATCTATGGTACTGTAATTGATGATGAGGCGCATCTAGATCTGATGTACAGTGTTGTGATGAACACGCCTGGCTTCACAGAGGAAGCTTTATATGTTGCCTTATCTCATTTGATGGACAACAAGGCCCAGGGCTATGCATATATGGGTATGCATGAGGAGGACCGAGTATCGTGGCTCATGAATTTTCTGAAAAAACACTACTAAGTTGTTATCTATGTTAGTTGGTGAAGATAGGATATTTGTATTTCGCTGTTACTAGTGAAGATAGATGAAATTTCCGTATTGCACCTATCAACATATATGAGCCTTATGTATTCGTAATCTTCTCGGTGCATCTGTAGTGTTCTTGTGGATGTACGGTTAACAATGTTGAAATTGAACGATGCTAATCTTTGATTTGTTGGTGATCACATGTAGTCATTTGCCATGTTTTCATGGACAGTCTGATGCTATATTCTAACAACTGAGATAGTTCTGCTGTCGTTCTGCTGCACATTGTTCATTTGTTCTTTCATACGCCCCTTACCGAGAAGAACCAATGCTCATAAGGGCATTGGCTACTTTTTTTCGCGTGCAAATGATATGCAATGATTTAACCTGATTATGTTATCTTTCCTGCTGATGTTATAACCGCAAGATGGAGTATTTTGTGGTTAATTGCTGAATTGTCGAATCCGATTTCTTATTGCACGCCCACGCGTATGTTCCACACAACAGATGGAGCTACTCGGTCGTTAATTTCCCCTTCCTGACTTCCCGTGACGTGTCCCCGATTGCCTAAGGACTCCTCTTGGTATCATTCATTCACCAGAGAAAGCAGACAAGAGCAGATCTAAAAAGTAGACATAAATGCATATATACATGTATATTTCCTGGACGTGTAGCGAGCTGTGACGTGTTCGGCTCCTGATCAATCACCAGGATGCGCCCGATGATTTAAGTAGCTAGATACAGTTTGTACACCAACTTAAGATTCGTAGATGTTGCTGACTAGTCCAACCAGAACATGCATTCATGCATTTCACCATGTCAGCAGCTATATATGCATGTGGCCGGTGTGGAGTGAGTGTAAACTATTACAGACAAGCCGCCGATTGTTTCTTAGCTAGCTAGCTGTACAATCTGAACCTTGTTAATTCTGCACCCCACGGTCGATCGAGCAGTATAAATTTTGTTTGCATTGCTCAGTTGGTTTTGACTGTTGGCTGACCCGGCAGCAAATCGTCATGGGGCAGAGCGGTGGTGTCGAGCAGTCTGGGTGCAGGGTTCTGCCCATCATCGACGAGGGATCAGAGTCGGACTTGTCGTCCGAGGGCGTGGCGCCGGAGATGGCTGCCGTGGGAACTATCGCTGAGCGGAGAAAGGTGATCGTGGTCAGGATGATGGAGCTGCTCCAGCGAGCGGTAGCGCAGTCGTCGTCGGCGGCGCCTCAGTTCAAGCTGCGCTCGTCCACCGTGACGGCCACCGCCAAGAAATGGAAGGTACGCAGCCGATCGATCAACTGGCTGATGTAGCTGTCTGGAATTAACATTGAATTGCTGATTGATTAACTGGATGTCACGTTCGTTGCAGAGGGCGGTGAGCTTCAGGAGCAGGGACCAGCAGCGGGGGCAGCCGTCTGTTGACGGCATGAGCTCGGCCGCGTCGTCGGCATCCTGCAGCAGGAGTAGCTTCGGCAGCCGGGACGCTGCCGTCTTCCCGTCGCCAGACCGCTCCCCACCAAACACCGCGCAGGCACAGCAACAACACGCTCAGTGGATCACCACGGATTCAGACTGTAAGCTAGTACCTGCTCGTCGCATTTTGGTTATGTTTTTCCTCCGCTGAACCAGTTTTGTTCTATGACGAATTAGCAGTTGTCGTGCTGGTGGAGCTCTAAACGGCGGCGGTGCGGCGAGGACTGAGACGACGCCGGTGATCTCCCGGAGCCGTGCAGGTGGACTCGTTGGACGCCCTGCCCGACTATATTTTTTTGAGCGGTGCCCGAGTATAGATGTTACTTTTTTTTTTAGTGGAGAGTATAGATGTTACTAGGCGTATTGTAGAGGTCCAACGGAATGGGCGATGCAAACTGCACGGCCCAGTTTGGCCAAGGAAATATGTGTGTACTGTAAATAAATTTCTTTTATCATTTGAGTCACACTTGTTCGGTGTATTTCAACTTAACATAAGCCTTATTTGGGTACCCAATTTTGGCAGAACTAGTTTCCCGTAAACCAAAATAGCCGTATAATAACAAACTAAAATCCTGTTTTGGACAACACGAGGAAAATTATTGTTGGAAAAAACAATTATTACTTGTATTTGTGAAAACAAGATTACGCAAAACTCGACTATACAAACATGTCAAGATGTGATTTAGTTTCGAAATTCTTGCCACCACTAAGCCAACGATGAAAGCAGTCAATCGGTTTGAAGAAATTAAAATTTTAAAATTTTAAACTAAAGGAATCTTGTTGACATCATGGCTACATGTATTAGCGTCCCTTGTTGCATTCAAAGCATCACACACCCGGACAATAGGAAAAACATGCCAGCCCAAAAACTTTAAAGCATAATCTGTTATTGTGGAAGTGAATATTTTGCAATTAGTTGTACCCGCACCCCATTATCGATGCTCCACTTCGGAGTTTAAAAAAATCACAAATAAATCTATGACATTGATTATGTCATGTCTTGTGCCCCACAAAGTTTCATCCAAAGACAGGACGATGTGTGACCATTGCAAAAAGGAGAAATACCTAAATGAATAGTGTGATATTCACACTTTATTTTATCTTTTTTGCACATGTCACATATGGTTATATTTTTTGATAAAATTTGTGCATGCACGAGACACTACATGATCTATGTCCCTAAATTATTTCACCAATTTTGAAAACTCCAAATTGGAGCATCCGACAATAGGTTGCGGGTGCAACTAGTTGCAAATTAAAGTTTCCCGCTGAGATGTGTATGTGTGCGAGGCCAGCAATTCTTTCAGGGCGGGCAGTCAAAAATAAGGCGAGAGAGCGTCCCGCGAAAAAGAGCACAAATATATCTGCCGCCCCTACCCACTCCGCTGCTCTCTCCATGTGCATATCCATGGGAATCGACGCTGGTCTCTCCATCCACCATGCATCTCTTTCTCTTCCCTGGCAGGTAGTCACCGGTTCACCGCTCTGAGAATAGAAACTGAAGGAAATAACACAAAGAGACTCTAGCCGGTCAGGAGTCAGGAAAAAAACCAGGGAACCAACATGGAAACAACCGGACGAAGAAACCCATTGACATGGACAATCGAACGTTCAGAAAACTGAGTTTTGACGAATTTTTTTTTTTTTTCGAAACTTAGACAATCTATTGATTAAGCCGAAAAAGAGTTGGACAGTTTATAAGGAAAACCGTACAACACAACGCACCACTCGCCGGCCAAATCCGGCGAAAACCAACACAACCGCTGAGCGGCACCAAAAAAGAATACCCCACATGCCTCTCAGGAGAGGGCCTCGCCGAGACTGCAAGAAGGCGTCATCGTCATCACATCTCCCCTGGGGGCCACGCCGCCCACCCGAAACTCTGAGCATGCGACTCCGACTTCACCGCAGGCAGTCGCCGAGCCAACCCGCACTGTCGTGGCCGTGCGAGGCCATATGAAGATCCGTGCCACTCAGCCCCTGCGACAAGACAGCGCAGCTCCGAGTCCGAAGAAGAGCTAAGAAGAGAGAACCAGGCAGGCTGGCGCCGTGGAAACTCGCCGAGAGGAACATCTGCCGCCAGTCATCGTACACCACCTGGAACCCACCACAGCAGCTTCGACTTCTCAGCAACAAAACACGCCGAGGCAACCCCAAGGACACGCCGGAGAAGAGCCGACTACCGCAGCCACAGCCACGTCTCCGACATCGCTCATCATCATCATCGTCGCCACAGAAGCCTCAACGCGAACACCTTGGAGCAACCTTGTCGCCCACACGACACAAAGTTGGAGCACCCTCGATGTTGCAGAACTCTCGGAGCCGCCGCCCCGACATCCATCTGTCCCTCACGCCCTGCGCGAACCACCTGAACCACCTTCCGGGGCCGCCGCCCCGACATGCCACCGCTCGCACTCGAGCTGCAGCGCCGCACGACCTAGTTGCCCGCAGCCCAAACATGCACAACAACTACCCGCAGACCACGGCCGCCACACCAAGTCCGAGGCCGCTGCCTCGACATACCGAAGATCGCCCCTCCCTGGGCGCATCGACCGAGCCGACAACCTCGCTGCCCTCACAGCTCAAGATATGCCACCCAAGCCATGAGAGACGCCACCTTGCACCATAAGGCCGCGCTCACAAAACTTTCCGAGGCCGCCGCCTCGGCGCACCACAACCTTCCGAGGCCGCTGCCCCGACGTCCACCAACCCTGACGCTGGAGGGGTGACACGAACCCATCCACAAAACAACTCTCCAAGACGACGCCCTCAAGAGGGAAGAGGCAAAATAGCCACCGTCGCCCACTCCGAACCCGGAGTTTAGGCTTTCACCCGGAGAGTCCAAGCCGATCACGCGGAGAGATGAAGAGGAGCACTCCGACGACACCTTCAAGAAGGAAAACGACGCCAAAGCGCCGTTGTCGCCGGCACCGACACATGGTCAGGCTAGGATTTCTCCCGGCTAATCTCACATCCCGCAGAAAAGCTTGCAGATCAAGAGCAACCAGCAGCAAGATCCTGGAGAAGCGCATGCTTTGAGTCACCCTCCAAAACCGCCAACCACCAAGCGCCAGCAGAGGACCCCTGCGCAGCACCACACGCCGAGAAGAGAAGCACCACTGCCAGCGCCACGCCGCCACCCTCATCAGCCCGGGGCCACCGCCCCGGCGTCCTGGCCGCCCGAAGCCCGTCCACCACCCCGCCGCGCCCGACCTCCACACCAACGCGACCGCCCTCCACACCAAGCGCCGCCACAGCTCGGGCCCGACGGGCCCAGAACCGGCCCGCCAAGCCCATCGAACCAGCAGCAGCCTCGCGCGGACGCAGACGACGGCGCCTCCCTCCGCCGCTGCAACCCACGCACCAGTCACCACCGCCGTCTTCACCCGAGCCCGCCGGCTCGGCCTCCTCCACCCCGACCGGCGCCGCCCCCACGGGCCCGTCAACATCCTGCCGAGGAAAATGGAACCGCCCCCCCGACGACCTTTGTGGCAGCCGAGGAGGTGCCGCCACCGCCGCGGCCGAGGCCGGCGACGGCAGCGGCGGAGGTGGCGCAGGCGGGAGGGGGCGGGCGGCGCTGCTTCTTGCGCCCCTAGCGCCGCCTGGGGGGGCGACGCGAGGGGAAAGGTTTTTCGCGGCCGCCTTATTTTGACGAATTTCAAAACAGCTAGCTGTAGAATAGAAAACCAGGGAACGTTATGGAAACGGTGCATATTCTGATCCTTGACCGATCCCACGGGCTGAGGGCGGAGGAGATGCGGCGACCATGGTATCCGGTTAAATAAATATTTCTTCCCGATCGACTATGTCGCACGTTCGCTATTTAATTCCAGCTGCCGTGCAATTATTCCGTCAGATGTAAGTAATTATACATTATTTCCATATTACACAATGCTAATCAAACTTCACATTAGCTATGATTTGTTGATCGCAATGCAATGTCAACTCTAATGGCCTGCCAACGCATACATGTTTAGCTATAAGGCCTCACCAATGCAAGATCAAAACCATAAAGCACATTGCTGGCTTTCAGCGGCAGAATCACCAACCATGAGTTGCCCTTAGTTGCTAGTGTCACTAATATAAAGTAGCTCAAGAAAGGAGAGGGAATTATGGAGGCGGAGACCCGTGTTCATTGCCAGGCGCCGGGGAGCAAGTTCTTGCTGCCGATGGACTTTCAGAACAAGGTGAAGTTCTGCAGGCTCTTCTCCTTCACAAACTCGCACCTACGCGCCTTCTATCTCTCTTGGATCTCTTTCTTGACCTTCTTTGTCACTACCATTGTCGCGCCACCGTTGGTGACTATCATTCGTGATAACCATAGCCTTGCCAAAGCCGACGTAGGAAATGCTGTGATGGCGTCAATCTCAGGCTCCATATTCTCTAGGCATGTCACGAGAGACATTTGTGACCTAATTGGTCCGCGTTATGGCTGTGCCTTCCTCGTCATGCTCACCGCACCCACCTTCTGTTACATGTCACACGTTGACAACGCAGATGAAAACACAGAATGGTATATCAAAAGATGCTTCCTAGTCGGCTTCTCTCTTGCCACATTCGCGTCGTGCCATTATTGGATGAGCATCATGTTTAGCCACAAGATCATCGCCACCATCAATGGGCAGGCTGTGAGGTTGGGCAACATAGGTGGAGGTGCCACACCACTCATCATGCCGCTCGTCTTCCACGCCATCTACAAGTGCGGTGCCACAGCCTTTGTAGTATGGCGTATTGCGTTTATTTTATCGGGGATGATGTATATCGTCGTTACAGGTCTACTTGTTTGTAGCACCATACTTTTCTAATAAGCACTTCCAGATGAGTAATGTTTCTAGATTATGTTAATCCATGTGCTAACCAAATCAATAAATAATTTATCCGACTGTGGATGCACTGGGATCATCGAGATTGACGAAAAGCACCTGTTATTTCCTGAATCAGAAGTTGAATGCATCTTCCATGTGTTAAGGGCAGGTTGGCTGTGGCGGTTTTGTCGGTCCCCTAGGGCGGGTGCATGGTTTGCGACTCATTGCGGGGCAAATGTCTTGTCTTCGCAGTCAGCCGGAACCGACGGTGGCGACTGTGAGATCCTGGCTCAGGACTTAATAGGATTGATATAATACTCATGTCAACAAGTTGCAACTTCTTTTCCAGAAGCTCATCTAAAAAGAACTCCGAGGTTAAGTGTGCTTGGCCCAGAGCGATCTGAGGATGGGTGACCGACCGGGAAGTCCTTCCCGAGTGCGCAGGAGTGAGGACAAAGTGCGCAGAAAAGACCAGTGTTGATCTGTGAGGCCAGTCTAGAGATCCTAGAGAGTTGACAGTGGTGACAGGCCCGACCCGGGGATGGGCCGGGGTGTTACAGCGATGCCCTTTGGCGTCGTGTCCTTATTGAAGGTGGTGCCTTAACGGTGCTCTTGCTCCTTCACTCGGGATTCTCCAGGGGAAACCCTGGATGCCACAAGGGATCAAGCGAGGGCGACATTTTTTTTGCATCACTTGCCTCTTAGGGCCTCGCCTTAAATGTTCCGCCGGCCAAAGGGACCAGTCGAGACAATTTTTAGTTGGCGGCGACAAGTTGATGCCAGCCTCGACTACGACAGGATGACTCAACTTCGTGATTGGTGATCTCTGGTGTTGTTGGCAGCCTCGACTGCGACGGACAGGATTGATACAATTATGAGTACGGATAAGGCAACAACTAATAATCATAGTATCTTAATGAATAGAAAACATAAAAAATACATCAAAAATGTAAAATACAAGCAATTAGAACTGCCTTTTAAAATAACTCAAGGAGACCATCTTCAACAGTTTTTAATACTATTTCAGAAGTCCCAACAAAAGCCTAGATGAAATTACAATGTTAGAAATCTTGAAGAGAAAAAATGAAATTGCACTCAAATGACAAATCCTCACCTCCTCAACATTTTCTGCGGTTTTTGCAGATGTCTCGATAAATAGCAGACCATGCTCAATGGCAAACCGTTGACCTTCCTCGCGGGTGACAACAAGTCTATGAGACAGATCACATTTGTTTCCAATTAGAACAATTGTGACATTAGGCTTGCTTGCCCTCTTTCTTCTTTTAGCCATGTAGCTATGTGAGTCAAAGTCTCTCTCCTGAAGATTACTGGAGTTTAAGAGCCATTGTGCATGGAAAGTTAACACCATAAGAGATATATTGGAAAACCATTGACGTACCTTGTGACATCATAAACCAAAAAAAAGACAAGCAGCCCAACTGTAGTATAACCTAGCGATAGATCTGAATGCTTCATCACTTGACTGCAAAGACAAGAGATGATAATATGAGATGTATGAGTTTCATAACATAAAATTCAAGTAGCATGGTCAATATTCGTCTCAAAGAGGAACAGGTATGTCGAATCAAAGTATTGCTCTAAGTCAGAGCATGTTCCAACTACGAACAATCCTCACAAGTAAATTGGATAGCATAAGTGTTAAAATGGTAGAAATTATCCCAATAGGTTATTAAGAACACATGAATAGCATAATTTCACCGTGTTTTAATTAAGGAGTTTCCTAATCGATATTTATTATGTATGAAAACCAAATACTTTTCACATTTTAGTGAAAATTATAAATGATATATCCTAGCTGTATCCGATTACATGTTAACTTTGACAAACCGCAACTCAAAGTGAGTTATGAGATGGCTGATCACAATTCACAAAGAAGGGAGTCGGTGAATGGCATGTAAGGAACTTGACGAAAACCTAGCTCGGGCTACAAGGTGCCCTTTTTCAAAAAATCACAATCGACATTTTTAATTTTCCAAAAGTCAAGAAATATTCCCGGATGTAATATTGTTGTAAAATTTAAATCCAAATTCATTTTATTTTTGGCTGCACAAAAAAGACGAATGGGTGGATCTTGGGGGTGAAATATTATTTCAGAAATTTGAAATTTTGCCAGACTTGTCTTTTCTTGTGCGCCCCAAAATACAACGAATTTTAAGATAAAATTCCACACACTTGTAGATCACGCCACTATCTACATCTGTGATTTGTTTCGTGATTTTGGAAGCTCAAAAATGACATTTTCGATTTTTTTTTTAAAAAACGGGCTTCATGTAGTCGGGTTCCATTTGTCCACTCTCGAAACTTGACCCTTATAAAATTACCAGCTCAACACAGAATAGTGTATCAGTAACAGGATTCATACAGCACAAACACCTTACAGACAACAGTGCAGGAAAGTAGGACAAAAGCAAGGAGGAGAGAAGGACAGGAGTGCGTACGTGGAGAACAGATAACAAACACTCACCATGTCCCAGATGTGGAGTTTTACGGTCTTGCTACCCATGCTGATGGTACGTGTCTCGAATTCCATCCCTACAATTATCTTGTGACATCCTGGAACTTCTTTTGCGTGACCTGCAGCGCGAGGCACTACCTGCCAACACCTGTGACAATCAACAACCAATCAACTCTGTTAGGGCTAGATCATAAGAAACAGGCTATATATATCGAAGCAAAAGATTACTTGTGAGGGAAGGGAACGAGATCAACCTCTGTCGCCGATGATGACGTACTTGAAGATGTGGTCGTGTGGCATCTTCCAACTCGGATCCGCCATCAGAAACTTCAGATCTCTACTTGGATGGGAAAATCAGCAGATTAAATAGGGTTCTTTTTTGTTTGGGGCAAGGTGGTTGGGGACTTCTTTTGTGCCGTATTTTTGTTGTGAAAAGAAAAATTGAAGTAGCCGTTGGCCACTCGGACATGGAATGTTGTAAATATTCATGCTTTTTGTCTATAATAAGAGTGGTCAAACTTAATACTATGTTGACTTTTGGTCGAGAATATAAGGCTTAATTTGAGAAACGGAGTGAGTATATCATAGATAATCATGAGCTTCGACTGTAATTACGGGAAATCTCAGCAGACTCAAGAACTTTTGACTAAAATTTAAAGATCGAACTGAACTGAAGTATCAGACTACTTAACTGCCCTAGTTGGTGCGAATTACAAAAATATGGACTGTAAGTTGCAAAACATACAACCAGTAAAAATAAACCATACGCTCACTTAATCAATCTCTATCAAATCGTCTCTTTGTTTGGCACGAGATTGACACTTTGTTTTTAAAAATTCATGATTCCTCCTATTCCATAAATTTAATAAAATTCACGATTGAGCTCTAACTTAATATTTATACCGAGAATTAACATAAGGGATAAAATATTTCAAACAGTTCAGAACGACTAGACGAGGTTCGAGCGATCATCGTACCTTAATGCGAGCTCGTTGATCGGTGATTCATTCGTAGCAACGAGATCGATTAAGAGACGTCGGCAAACGGTGAAGCAGCCGGAACAATGATCACTTTTGATCTAGATCGCGTCGATATGGATCGGAAGACCTATAGGAAACCCGCAACGCGCGTCTACTTCTCAACGCCTAATGACTTCAATCGTGGGCTGCTTTTTATTTCATTTGTGGAATCGATCATGGCTTGCCAGGGAGTTTGCATGTGTCATGTGTGTACGGAAAAAATTCTCTGGGACCGGGCCTCAGCACCCTCCTCGTGAGGCCCCTCCTGAGATGTTAACACGTCAGCCTCAGTGTGAATCCCAAAGCAGGTCATTTTTTCAAGCGTACGAGGGAAATTTTGTTCCACGAGGCCAGAATTTTAGCCGCACGGCCAGCGCCCAGTTGCAACTGCTGGTGGTGAAGCGAGAAAAAACAATGGCGACGGCCGACGAGAGACTGTCCGGCGACTGCGACCTTCGCCGTTTGGCAGACCGATGACGCCGCAGTCATGAGGTGGTCAATGGCGTCGCGAATGCCTCGACGTCCAGCACATCACCGGCGATGAGATGAAGAAAGGCAAGAAGGTCGAGGCCTCTGGAGTCGCCGTGAGAGGGTGGTGCCGACCAGTTCCATCTGAAGAAAGGCGAGGAGGTGGTCGCTGCGCGTGACGGTGGCGGCGGGCGTGATGGTGCTGATGGCATGCGGCTCGTAGAGGGGCTGGTGGCGTGCGGCCGCGGTGGTGACGTACGGGCGTGTGCGCGTGCAAGCCACGGCGCTGCTGCGCACCCGTGCACGGCACGGCGTTCCAGCTTGTCGCGTCGGGCAGGGTCTCGCCCTCGCGCACCCGCCACCGTCGCTGGGTTCAGCGAGCATGGCGTTTAGCGTCCTGCCGTCGGTGGTGGACCTTGGCATGACGGTCTCGACCGCGGCCGCGCGCAGCCGCGCACTGCTCCAAGTACTAGCCGCTCGGGTCGTCGGCAAGCCGGCGGGCGTGCGCGTAACCGGCGTCGGAGCATACCTGCACACCCATGAGAGCAGTCGGGCGCGTGCTCGAGGCGAGCGCAGAGAAGCTAGGGATGCGATTCGAGTTGTTAATAGGATAATTATGAGCTGCATTCTGATTTGCACTAAGCGTGAGGTGTTAACATCTCAGGAGGGGCCTCACGAGAAGGACGCTGCGCCCCGCTCCCAGATAATTTTTTGCCTGTGTACCTACCCGAAATCACTAGAAAAAGGGTTTTCTTTGCAAAGGGAACCCAGCGGACCATCTCGTGTTGACAAGTGTCGCATTCTCTCTTGTGCGGTACCAAAAGTTGCATGCATATTCGACAAGTGTCACAACCATGTTGAAAGTGGGGAGCAGGAGAGAGAAATGGACACGGGAGGTGGGAGGACAGCCTTTTCCCTTTTATTTTTCAAAATTGAAACTTCAAAACGAAATATCTTGAGAACCGTTTATCCAAATTACGAACCGTTTTTACTTTTGAGCTCCTCGCGTCGAGATCTTCAAAACTAGATCTCATGTTGATAGGTTTAGACAAACTTTTTTTGTACTTCCGGTTATGTATAGTTATACAACATGCCTGTGTAGTTGTACAACATGTGTCTGTACAAACTGTGTCTGCGTAGTTGTACAATCTGTGCCTGTATAGTTGTACAACCCGTGTTTGTACAACTTGTGTCTGTCTAGTCATACAAACTGTGTCTGCGTAGTTGTACAACATGTGCCTATATACTTGTACAAACTGTGTCTCTACAACCTACTAGTTGTACAATATGGTCTGTTTAGTTGTACAACCTGTGTTTGTACAATCTGTATCTGTTTAGTTGTACAACATGTGTTATGTAGCATTCAGCAGCTGCATGTGTGTACATTCAGTAGCATCGCGTGTGTACATCCAGTAGCATCGTGTACATCCAGTAGCAGTCTGGTTGTACATTTAGTAGCAATGTACATCTGGTAGAAACGTGAATGTACATTTAGTTGTAACATGGTTGTACATCTATCAGTAGCAGCGTGTACATTTAGTAACAACATAGATGTACATTATTTTTTATAGGCTTAGGTTATACTACAGTTATATATAGTTGTACACTGTTCCGTACATAGTTCATCCTTTTTTTTTCCTTTTGTCTCGCGTATTGAAGTTTTCCGGTACTAGGAGCAGCAAAAGCTAGCAACTCGTTCGCGGGGCTTCGTACCAGCCGACGCGCGGCCGATCGATGTACAGCACGCGAGAGGCTAACGTACGTGGACGGATGTACACTGGGGCATCAGCGTGTGGGCAGCTGGATGTACGCGCGTGACGCACGTGGGTTGGCTTGAGGGAGAGACGTACGTGGATGGAGCGATCGCTCTCCAGTCGCCACGCGTCGAGCGGAGAAGTTGCTTCTGCGCCGTACGCTTACCTTCATGAAGGGAAGCCTTTCCCCAGCGATACCCGTACCTACCGTAGGAGCAAACGAAGTGGGGTGCTTGAACTGGGCCATCGGTTGATTGCATAGGGAGCTCCTACACCACCAGCACTTGACGCCACTTATTGGGCCGGCCCATTATTTTTTCATACGGTTTTTCTGATTTGGGGAATATTCTAGACAGTTTTTTTCATTTACTTTTTTTTGTGGTTTCCTGTCCGTTTTATATGTTTTGGCTGTTGTTTTGTTTTCGTTTTTTACTCTTTTTAAATTCAAAAATATTTTCATATCTAAGAAAAGTCTTTTTTGAAAAAATTTTATTTTAAAAATTATTCAGATTTCGAAAATGTTCATATTTTTTTAGAAATTTTCAATTTTTAAATGTTCTGATTTTTAAAAGTTTATTTTTAAATGGTTCAGATTTAAAATGGTTCATTTTTTAAAATGATTCATTTCAAAAAAATCCTATTTTTAAAATATTTATTTTTTGAAAATGCTTCATTTTGAAAAAAAAAATCGTTTTTTTAAATTTCTCATTGAAAAACTCGTGTGTGACTATTTTCAAATCAGTGAATAGTATTTTTGATTTCACTATTTTTTATAAGAATGGTAGGGAAAAAACAGGAGCGAAAAAAGCTAGAGCCTAAGGTGGTGACCTAACTGGGCCGGCCCATGTGGGGCTTCGCTTCATCGTCGCGTCGCGATCGGTCGCTTTAAGCGCCATATAGGAGCTCCCGCTTCCCGTCGGTTCTGCGCACATCGCTTGAAAAGCTACTCCGCATGGGCCGGCACAGGTAGTTTGCTTGCCAGTTATGTTTTATTTTTTTCCTTTCGTTCGCCTTCCAAATTTCAAAAATGCCTACGAAAAATGTTCATAAGTTTACAAAATGAACACTTTTAAATATGAATCATTTTAAAATATATATATTTTTGAAATATGAACCATTTAAAAAAATCTAAACCATTTTCAACTATGAACATTTTTCAAATCTGAAACATTTTCAAGAAAGTACATTTTCTAAATCTGCATCATTTTCAAAACTAAACATTCTTTATGTTAAAAATAAAATATTTCAAAATATGAGCCATTTTAAAGTGTCCATTTTTTAAATGAACATTTTGAAATAATATGAAAATGTTCACGAATTTTAGAAAGAGTAAAAAACTAAAAGAAAAACAAACTAAAACAAATAAAACCACCAAAACCAGAAAAACCAGTAAATCAGAAGAAAAAAAGTAAACCAGAACTTTCTATACCCTTCCCAAAATTGGAAAAACCGAGCTGACGGGAAAATGGGCCGGCCCAATAGTCAAGTCGGGTGGAGCGTGTTGTACAGGAAGGGGAACGCATTGAGCGGACCAACAGACGCAACGAGCGTTGGTTAGGCTTTCCCCTCATAATATTACATGCAAACAATACTGGGCACGAAATCTGGGTGCCCCTCGAATTTGGAGCCATATTCGGTCAATCACGTCGAACATGCCCATTGACGTCCCTGCTGGGAGAAAGTCACCAGACTTACTGTCGGAGGTGGCGATCACGCCTAGCCACAACAATGGGGAAGATCGGTGATGGGTGGAAATAGCACGGTGGGGAGGGCACCGATATGGAGAAAGGTTTCTCTGTTGTTTTCCTATAAGTGTGTGGCATCTTTTATTGGTTTTTCTAATTCTCATTCGAGTGACAATTAAATTAGATGTAGCACAACTCTAGAATCGTCATATTTACATCATGTTTCGTGCGGTGTATGGGTTACAGTTCAGATTTCTACATTTGCGCATCGCACATATGTTGCGACGACCGAGATTTTCCTTGTTGCGGGTGGGTTGCACATGATTTGCAAATGAAGTTTTCCTAGTTACACATGAGTTGCAAACAAATTTTTGTCAGTTGTAAGTGGGTTACACTTGACTTGCAACTGAAAATTCTTCGGTTGCACTGTTTACACAACTAAAATTGGGTGAAATCATTTGATTGGAAATTCCCACTTGAGGAACATTAGTTGCTCAACAAGTCACAAATTTCTTAAATCGGGTACTCACTCTCACATACTCTCTCTTTTTTCCCAAGACAATTTCTTGTTTGTTTTTTCTGCATGAGCTATAACATAAACCAATACCATTTGATTAAACCAGAGAAACGGTCGTGTTTAGGCACGAATTCACACCATTTTGTGGAGGAAATACACACAGAAGACAGTTGTTGGAAACTGCTATGACAGATCACACTGCGGTATATATGCTTGTCCGATCCATCCTCCGTTCTGGACACAGTTGTGTGTTCGCATGTTCTGTGCTCACCGCCACCGCATGCAAAAACTCAATGAATGAGTACATGCATGGTTGATTGGCTTCCAACTCGATCTCAAAAGGCACACCCTAAACGGCTCTCACACTCACATGCCTCTCACCAAACGCACCGCTAGAAAAGTTGACAAGATAATCAAGATTATATCAGATCAGATGGTAGAGAACGTATATTGGTAACGGATTATTCTGCATGATTATTTGTTGAGCTCACCATCATGCATATGCATGCCCCAATAACGGTGCACGAGAGAGGCATTTTAGCCTCACCATATATATGCATGTTGACCTCACTGGCTCCTGGGCCCGACGTCCCAGTGGCCCCACATGGAAGTGGGTGCCATGTGTAGCAGGTACTACCGGAATGGTAGGTAGCAGGATTAATTAAACAATTGTGATTAACAAAGTACATGTAGTACTTTGGAAGCTGCTCAGTGAGAGGGTTTCACATGGCCAACCTCACATGCATGTGGCTGCCTATAGCTAGGCTGTTAAGCCTACTAAACATGTTCCCTGGCTCTCCATGATTAATCTGCATGTTTCTCTATGATTAATTTTTGCATGTTAAGTGATTCCTCCATTACAGCACAACTTGTGGAGAATAAGCTGCTAATGAACCTTTTCGGTTATTTTTCTGAAATATTAGCAAAAACAATACTCCCTCCGATCCATAAATATTGTCGTGGCTTATGTACAAATTTGTATCAGCTTAGTATTGTTTCCACGACACTTTTATTGGACCGGAGGTAGTAGACAATTTGGATGATAGATAAAATGGTTATGTGCATTCTTCATTATGTACACAGATTTTCGATACAGAGATACAGTTAGCTATTATTATATTTTTGTCTTCACTGTCTTATTTATAGAATTACCTGAAATCCAGTTTTACAGTGCTTCACCTGATATCTGTTCTATAAACTACATTTTCAAGCTATACTCTATCATGATGCATAATGTTAACTTGAAAATGAAATACCTATATCTTTTTGTTTAATAAATCACCACCCCATAGCCTAATTTCAACTCTGAATTTGATACAGGGAACCCTGAACCTAATAAAGTAGGCAGACACCAAAGATGAGATATTACATGGATATGGAGCAACAACCGTAACATGGCAAGATTCTCAGAGAAGATTAAGTGGCCCATTTGCAACATGAGAAGCCAGCGTCAATAATCCATCGTCGTTTGTTTACTAAAGCTCGATGCTTTTCGATCGAGTTGTATATGATTGGGAGAGATGAAAAAGAAGATGATGAGAGATAGACATCCTTCTTCTACTTGTGTCTTGTTTTTTAACTTTCTATATGCAGGAACAGGGGTCATGCTTGCATATGGTAGCTTGATTGTACTAGTGTAGAAGACTCTCCAGTTGGGATAAATTAAGCCAGTGACTTCTCCCTGTTAATTAGGCTTTCTTTGTTGTCATGTTGTCGGGTAATTAAGGTAACTAAACAGATGACTTCATGTTGGAAGTGCTAAAGAAATATATTTTATTTAGGGTAATACTATATAATTTACGTTTGTGACATAGCTTTCTACAGCAGAGTACTAAAGAAACTTTATTTACATTAGTAGTGGTAGTAGTAGTTGCAGTTGCACTTGTGGTGCAGCTAGCTAAGCTAAGCTCACCTGAATTTTGTTTAGCTAAATTGACTGCATCTCTCACAAGCTCAAAAAAGTGAGACCATTCTACATGTATTAATAAACATTAGCTCTGATGATTTGTTCCAGAGTAGGATGATTGCATTTGCATATCTGGAAGCAGAGAAAAGTTAATGACAAGAATGTCACAGGCTAGCATAGCTACCTTTGAGCTCCTTTTCCATTTATTTTCTTCTTCTTATTATTCTTATTCTCCTCCTACACCGAACTGTCATGGATGCATGATTAAGTTCGGTTGGTAGGCGCGAACAGTTGCTTAAATAGCATCACACGCCAACGTCTCTTGAGTTCCTGCAAAGCTTCCAAAATGGAGAAGTTCAAGATCGCTTAGTCCTGATGGAGATATGTTTGTGTTCAGTTTGGTGTGTGTTGGCACATTTGGAGCTCTGAAGTTCTGATTTTGTGCCAGATGCATCAAACTGGACTAGAAGCATATGCACATTTGTATGATGAATGAAACATCATTTGTCCTCCCGTGCAACTTTGATCAATTACTCTTTTATTTTGCCTCCAATCTTGCAGCATTCTTTCCTACATATGCTGATATGCATGGTGCAATATCAGGTGCTTGGTTGGACTAGAAGCATGTACTCATATGTTTCTCTTCCATCCTGCATTTTTTCCTGCATGGTGCAAAACTAGAGTCTTGGTTTGGGATGATCCATGGTGCAAACAGCCAACTCGAAATGCAAATGAAGAAAATATGTGTAGGCAGGCAGGTAATGGCGAGTTCAGTCGAATGCAACTATGCAAGAAACTATAATGTATACCATTGTTCTTGCACTTTACATGAGCACAAGTGCACAAGTTGCAACAACAACAGCTAGTATGTGTTTGGTCGTTTGGTTGCACTTTCTGATTTTCTGTCCATTTTTCTATGCGCATTTGGTTGCATTTTACAGGTTATTTTCTTATGATTAGAATGACGCTTGGTCTAATTTAGTTGTCAATGGGGGAAAACAGCTCTAGTTTTACCCTTCTCCTTAGGTTTATGTCTCATGATTTCTAAATGACTAATAGCAACACCAAATTCTTGTTCATAGTCTAAAATTCCTAAAGTGCAAAATTCATGTCATTTTCCATTTGTAAAACAGGATTCATTTAACTTTTGCTATCAGTTCCAAGATCTGGAACATAGATACTTATCCTACTGTTGTAGCTTCCCGATCAGATATGGATGCTTGCACAAGGCAAAACCCCGGAGATCAAATTTACTAATCAGTACTAATTGCTCATAGATTTTTTTCCTCTACTACTTTGTCTCAGCCTTATGACCGTGTCAACCATGGCTAATGGCTTGTCAATGCTAACCCCAATTAATTACACAAATAGTACTAGTAGTAGTCCTCTAATCTAATGCAGCAGTAGTGACATTCTACTGGGGACATGTGCCCACAATCTCCCTGCTGTCAGCAGTAACAGCAGCAGGAGCCACTGTCACAGGAATGATTAACAGAGGTTCTAGTTTAACAAGGTCAACTTAGAGCCTAACACATGCACCTACTGTGCACCTTCCAACTGACAGAGGGTAAATTGAGCTTTTTGTTTAGTTTCTATGGAGGGCAGAGCATGTGTAGGGGGCTTGCATCAGGACAACAGAGAGAACATACTGTCATGCCTCTCTTTGGGTTAACTTAATCATTTTATCCTGTAAAGGTAGTGCCCTGTTTTACCGACAGTTAAAAGTATTAATTTAGCATTATTTGCTCACAGCTAGAGTAGATCTTCTCAGCAAAGATCCTAACTAACTTCTCTAAGTACCTAGACAAAATTCCTATACATGTAGATAACATGTTCTTAATTATCTTTTCGATTTTACTTTTCTAAGTACCTAGCTCCTACACATCTAGATTAGTTCAGTTCAAGTATGTTTGGACTTGTGACACAAAAATGTACTAGTAGTACATTTTTAGCAGAGATTCATAGGCAGAAAGTTCCAAGAATAAACCAGTACTACATCCAACTCCCAGTAAACAGCGGGTCTCTGTGATTCGCAATGTAGTTAATTAATTAGGGTCCGGAAGCCAGAGCTGATCTAATGTCAGTCTGCAGTCAGTCTGCACAGGTAGGGAATGTAAGATGAAACATGTACTTTCACCAACTAATCTAATAGGCTGGCATAAAGTTAAAACAATAGTTTAACCAAACAGTGGTAGATTAGATAGATGGCCAAAAGCAGGCCTGGAAAGCCATGACTTTAGAAGAACAAACACATTCTCTCCATGTTCTCATGTTTCATCCTCTTCCTCCAGCTCCACACCCCAGCCTGTGTTAGCCCTTAATCTATTCCCTGGAACACCTCACATTTGCTCACTAATCGGCCATGTTAAATAATGCCAAGAAGATTCAATTAGTGGCCTAAACCAATATTCTCTTCCGCACCTCACCAATGGTATAAAAGTTTCTTGTGCCATATTTGTGCTGTGTCAGAGCACAAGAAGCAGCCTCTGCTCTTCTTCTTCATCCTGCAGATGCAAATCAATGGAGTAAAGTAGTAAGAAGCAGAGCAGAGGATACACTGCACTGCAATGGCAGAGTACTAGAAGCTGCAGCAGGGAGCCAAGCTCAATCTAACAAAGTGATCAAATAAGGGGAAACTTTCTTTTCTGTGGTAGATTCTGATGGCGGCAAGAGTGACACTGCGTCTGGTGGTGCTAGTGGCACTGTCTGTCGCCTTCTTCGCCGGCAATGTCGGCGCGGCCGGCGGCGGCGACGAGGGGGCTACGCTGCTGGCGCTCAAGGCGGGCTTCGTGGACCCACTGGGCGATCTCGACGACTGGAAGGCGGCCTCACCGCATTGCGGATGGACCGGCGTCCGGTGCAACGCTGCCGGCCTCGTCGACGGGCTCGACCTCGCCGGGAGGAACCTCAGCGGCAAGGTCTCCGGCGACCTGCTCCGGCTTCCGGCGCTGGCGGTGCTGAACCTCTCCTCCAACGCCTTCGCCGCCGCGCTGCCCAAGTCCCTCTCGTCGCTGTCGAGCCTACAGGTGTTCGACGTGAGCCAGAACGCCTTCGAGGGCGCCTTCCCCGCCGGCCTCGGGTCCTGCGCCGACCTCGTCGCCGTCAACGGTTCCGGCAACAACTTCGTCGGGCCCCTCCCGGTAGACCTCTCGAACGCCACGGCGCTCGAGAGCATCGACATGAGGGGCGCGTTCTTCAGCGGCAGCATCCCGGCGGCGTACGGTAGGCTTGCCAAGCTCAGGTTCTTGGGCCTCTCCGGCAACAACATCGGCGGCAAGATCCCGCCGGAGCTCGGCGAGCTCGAGGCGCTCGAGAGTCTCATCATTGGGTACAATGAGCTCGATGGACCCATCCCACCGGCGCTCGGCAACCTCGCCAACCTCCAGTACCTCGACCTCGCCATCGGCAAACTCGACGGCGCAATCCCGCCGGAGATTGGGAGGCTTCCGGCTCTCGCCGAGCTTTATCTTTACAAGAACAGACTCGTGGGAAAGATCCCGCCGGAGCTCGGAAACGCCTCGTCGCTGGTCTTCCTCGACCTCTCTGACAACCTGCTCACTGGCCCAATCCCCGACGAGTTGACGCGGCTGAGCAACCTCCAGCTTCTCAACCTCATGTGCAACCACTTGGACGGCGCCGTGCCCGCGGCTATCGCCGACATGCCGGAGCTCCAGGTGCTCGAGCTTTGGAACAACTCGTTATCGGGCCCGCTCCCCGGGCGCTTGGCCGGAGCTCGCCGCTGCAGTGGGTCGACGTGTCCTCGAACGCCTTCACAGGCGGCGTGCCTGCAGGGATCTGCGACGGCAAGGCGCTGTCCAAGCTGATCATGTTCAGCAACGGGTTCACGGGCGAGATCCCTACCGGAGTCGCGTCGTGCGCGTCGCTGGAGCGCCTGCGCGCGCAGGGCAACCGGCTCAACGGCACGATACCCGCCGGGTTCGGGAAGCTGCCGCTGCTGGAGCGTCTCGAGCTCGCTGGCAACGACCTGTCCGGCGAGATCCCCGGTGACCTCGCATCGTCGACGTCGTTGTCGTTCATTGACGTGTCGCGCAACCGCCTCCAGGGCTCGCTGCCTTCGAGCATCTTCAGCGTCTCGGGACTGCAGAGCTTTTTGGCGGCGGGCAACATGATCACCGGCGAGGTCCCTGACCAGTTCCAGGACTGTCTGGCGCTGGGCGCGCTGGACCTGTCGGGCAATCGGCTCGTTGGCGAGATCCCGTCGAGTCTGGCCTCGTGCCAGAGGCTGGTCAACCTGAACCTCGGACACAACGGGATCACCGGCGAGATACCGCCGGCGCTGGCCAAGATGCCTGCGCTCGCCATTCTAGATCTGTCGAAGAACTTCTTGACCGGCGGCATACCGGACAACTTCGGGAACTCGCCGGCACTGGAAACGCTCAACCTGGCGTACAACAACAACCTCACTGGGCCCGTGCCGGGGAACGGCGTCCTGCGCACGATCAACCCCAGTGAGCTGGCCGGCAACGCCGGGCTGTGCGGTGGTGTGCTCCCACCGTGTTCCGGGAACCGCGCCGCTGGGCTGTCACACGCACGCGGCAGCGGCAGCGCGCGGCTCAGGCACGCCGCGTTGGGGTGGCTCGTGGGCACGGTCGCTGTGGTCGCCGCGCTTACGGCCCTGTTCGGCGGGTGGCACGCGTACCGGCGGTGGTACGTCGCGGGCGGAGCGGGAGAGTACGACACCGGGGCGTGGCCGTGGCGGCTGACGGCGTTCCAGCGGCTCGGGTTCACGTCCGCCGATGTGCTGGCGTGCGTGAAGGAGGCGAACGTGGTCGGAATGGGCGCTACCGGCGTCGTGTACAAGGCCGAGCTCTCGCGTCCCCGCGCCGTGATCGCCGTCAAGAAGCTCTGGCGCCCTGCCGCATCCGACTCTGGCGTGGACCTCACCGCCGACGTCCTAAAGGAGGTGGGCCTCCTCGGGCGCCTCCGGCACCGGAACATCGTACGGCTGCTCGGGTACATGCACAACGACGCGGACGCCATGATGCTGTACGAGTTCATGCCCAACGGCAGCCTGTGGGAGGCGCTGCACAGCGGGCCGCCGGAGGCGAGGACGATGCTAGTGGATTGGGTGTCCCGGTACGACGTGGCAACGGGGGTCGCCCAGGGCCTCGCCTACCTCCACCACGACTGCCACCCGCCGGTGCTCCACAGGGACATCAAGTCCAACAACATCCTCCTGGACGCCGACATGCAGGCGCGCGTCGCCGACTTCGGGCTCGCCCGGGCGCTGGCACGCTCCGGCGAGTCGGTCTCCGTCGTGGCGGGCTCCTACGGCTACATCGCGCCGGAGTACGGGTACACGCTGAAGGTGGACCAGAAGAGCGACATCTACAGCTACGGGGTGGTGCTGATGGAGCTGATCACCGGGAGGAGGGCGGTGGAAGCGGCGTTCGGGGAAGGGCAGGACATCGTGGGGTGGGTCAGGGAGAAGATCCGGAGCAACACGGTGGAGGAGCACCTGGACCCGCTCGTCGGCGGCGGGTGCGCGCACGTCAGGGAGGAGATGCTGCTCGTGCTCCGCATCGCTGTGCTCTGCACCGCCAAGCTGCCGAGGGACCGGCCGTCCATGCGCGACGTGCTCACCATGCTCGGCGAGGCCAAGCCGCGGCGAAAGAGCGGGAGCTCTGCCGCCGTCGTCGCCACCGTGGCGGCGCCTGTCGTGGACAAGGACAAGCCGGTGTTCAGCACGACGACGGACTCCGTCTGATTAACGCGCGTGGATGTTGATTGATTTTTTTTGTTCTTGTATGTAGTAGAATTTTATTTGTACAATGATTAAATGATTTTGTGGTTGTACCGACTGATTAGGCACATAGATAATGTAGATCAATGTAAGAAGGCAAATAAGCTCAGGATTTATGCAAGTACAAAAGGATGAAGATGTATATGAAAAAAAATAGCGTGCTATCAAAAATAGCGTGGCCCTCCTCCAGAAGCTATACAAGATATAGCGTGATATAGCGAAGTTACATATAAAATAGCGTGATGAAAAAGTTGTAAGAAATAGCCCAAATATTAAGATTTCAGCACTAATTTTTTTTCCAGAAACAATACATGCATAACCAGGTAACCATATTCAAATGTCAAGGCCAAATCCATGGCACGAATACAAATATGAGGTTTAAAACTATGAAAAAGTAATAAAGTAAAAGATAAATATTTTAAACTTTAATCAGAATCATTGACATCATCTTCAGAATAACTAGAAGAACCACCAGATTGCCCGCCATCATCATCGCCTAACGTTATTTCCAGACTTTTTGTTAGCGTAGCTATAACGTTACCACGTTTAATGTGGTTTCCAACGTATAAGACGAAAATAGCGCCGTAGCGTCAACTTTAGGCTAAATATAGCGTAGCCTCTCCAAATACGCCATATCGTGCTATTAACCGGGAAATAGCGTGCTATTTTTTTCGTTGTTATGAACAAGCAATTCAGATTTCAAATTCACATATTTCGAATGTGTAAACTGATAGGGCTTATTCGTAAAATCCTTATTATAGATACTTACGGTGTACCAAAATATCTAGATTTTTTTGAAAAAAATGTTGTAGTTCTTATGTTTCCTTGACCCACAAAGTTTGAAGTTCATATGTTTTGTTATATGGACAAAAAAAGGAGAATTTTACTCACAGGTCTCAACACGAACGGACTGCATAGAGGATGTACCTACCATGGTGCTAAAAAATAGCATTCCTTTTTAAAAACTTTTTGCACATATTCTACATGTTAACTATGTTTTCTAATAGTTTTTCATGAACATAAATATTTTAGTTGACTACTTCTAAGCAAATATTCAAATAGACATTTTTAAACGTTGTAATTTAAACACAGATTCAGTTGTTTGAAAAATGAAAGTATGAAATGCTTATGACATCACTATGTAGATCGATGCAGCTCCCAAATATGTTCGATAAGATTTTGTTGGAGTTACTCATGTCATCATGTGCTTGACGGTTTTTAATCTATTAATGCATCGCTAGGAACTCGTATAGCAGTAGTAGATCATGTCTATTGGTAGTCGTCCTCCCTCCACACAGCTCCACCGTCCTGATTGTTGTCGAAGTCTTCATATGATGCTCTAGGTCCACAAGCATAGCAGCTACAATGATGTAGTCATCGTCGTTGGACTCCTGCTCGAACCATTGCTCGAGTAGATCATCATCGTCCAAATATCCAACATCTTCAAAATGCACTACATTGACAAAATAAGCACTCATCATCTCATATGTGCAAGTAATTATCTTTCAGCCACTCGGTCGAACATGTTGGTAGCGTCGAGCTGCCGGCAACACATAAGCATATAGGAGGCCGACATTGGTGCTACCCAGTATGGGGGTAGCTAGGTGATGTATGGAGGAGCCTTGCCCTCCTCCTCAAACGGTGGCGCCTACTGAAGGGAGGGTTGGTGGGAACGACGTTCAATCTCAGTGGGTGTGAGACAAGATCGATGAAGGGAGGAGAGGATATCAATGTCGAGAGCTCACCCGAGAGAGGAAACGTAGGTATCAGGGTTTATTTCCAAACTTCCAAATTCACTCATTTTGATAGGGTTTATTTGTAAAATTCTTATTATAGATACTTACTGTGTACCAAAATATCTAGATTTAAAAAAAAATGTTTTAGTTCTTATGTATTCTTGACCCACAAAGTTTCAAGTTCATATGTTTTGTTATATGGACAAAAAAGAGAGAATTTTACTCACATATATCAACACGAAAATGGAGGACTGCATAGAGGATGTAACTACCATGGTGCTCAAGAATAGGATTCCTTCTTTTAAATTTTTGCACATATCCTACATGCTAGCTATGTTTGCTAATAGTTTTTCATGAACATAAATATTTTAGTTGTCTACTTCTAAATAAATATTCAAATAGACATTTTTAAACGTTGTAATTTAAACTCAAATTCCATTGTTTGAAAAACAAATGAAAAATCATTGTACATATGAAATGCTTATGACGTCACTATATAGATGGATGCACCTCCCAAATATGCGCGACAAGATTTTCTTAGAGTTATTCATGTACTTGACAGTTTTTATAATGCATCGCTAGGAACTCTATAGCAGTAGTAGATCATATCTATTGGTAGTCCTCCCTCAACACATATGCACCTTCCTGTTTATAGTCAAATTCTTTATGTGATGCTCAGTGTCCGCAAGCATAGCAGCTAAAATGATGTAGTCATCGTCGTTGGACTCCTCCGCGAACCATTCTCGAGTAGATCATCATCGTCGAAATATGCACACTAGTAGGAAAAAGACTAGTGGCGCGCCGTTTTCGTATTTAGTGGCGCGTTTTCGGCACGCCATTGGTTATGCGCCACTGCAAACTGGTACCAACGGCGCACGCGCCACTGTTACGCGTTACATCAGTGGCGCGTGCCGCACGCCAATATTTAGTTTTGACCAGTGCCGTGGAGGCACGCGCGCGCCACTGATAAATCTCGCCGCCGGTTAAGTGACGCCCTCGGCCAGTGAGCTATTTTACTCAAGACCGACGGCGACAGAAAAGAATGAACAGACAAAACCCGAAATTATACTAACTCCAACGAAGAATTCGATCATTTCTTAGATTCATTTTACAAATCCAAGCACCATCTTAATCCAAACTCTAATCTACAGCTCCGGCTTGAGGAACTGCATGTCGAAGGTGACGGCAACGACAGAGGCTTTTGAGGAACTAGCAAGCCTCTGGGTCGCCGCCCTAGTTGGTGTCAGAGCCGATGTCAATGACTAGCGCAGCAGCTTGTGGATTGCATTGTGCCAGCGCTAGAGGAGCCGGTGGTGACACCTTGTGGACTATATTGTGCCGGGGCTAGAGTCAGTGCCGACACCAGGGATACCCGACCACTTCCTCCACTTCTGGCTTGCCAAACGTTCCGTCGGAATGCCCCTCATCTTCAGACACAAAACATGCCCTGTCGACTGGTTTGATGACGCTTTCTTGTCAGGCTGCATGCTCCACCATCACCACGCCATCCCAATGAGGCGATGACATGGAGTACTTGGACTGGATCTGCTGCTCCCATGGCATGTCCGACCACACGTGCTTGATGAAGTCAAGCCGCTCTTGCCCTTCGAGTGGCGGCGCCACCGGGACTTGTGTGGCGTTCATCGTACAACCATCAGCCGATCGACGGCTGCTCAGCAAGAGAGCATTGTGGTGGACGTGGGCGCGTGCCTACGGTGTCGTGAGCAGACGACGAGGCTCAGCACTGTGGAAGGCGGCTCCAAAATCGAATCCTCGTCGTGTCGGTTCCGCCAGATCGGCTGGCGGCCTTGCCGATGACAGAAGGGACGCATCTTCTGGAGAGATCAGTGAGGAGAGGAGTGTGCGCGTCAAAACCTGATGGAGAAATCCAAGGAAGGGGTGGTTTTTAACGCTATAGCGGCTCCTTGGATCCCTATGCTGCATTGACGCTAGGGTGGTGGTGGGTGTCGCAGTAAAGTGAGTGTTGGGAATCTGCGATGTCGCCGAGCATGTCCAGAGGCTCCGTACAAGGTGGCGCAGCTTCGATTGCGGTGGCGTTTGGATAAGGATGACACGCCATTACGCGCCACCTACCCGTGGCGTGTCAGCTGGACGCGTCACCGATGCGATGATTGTAGTGGCGCACCACGGACACCACACGCTAATAAGAATTTTCGCCCGCGTGGTCATGTGGGTCCCACATATCAGTGGCGCGGTTTCCTTATCGCCACTGATACACGCTTAACAGTGGCGCCCCCAAATTCGGCGCGCCACTGCTTATATTAGTGGCGCGCGAAGAAAAAGAAGAACGTCACTGATACGAGGACTCCAGTAAGGGTTTTCCTACTAGTGGCGACATCTTCAAAACGCACTACATTGACAAAATAAGCACCCATCATCTCATATGTGCAAATAAATCACCTTTCAGCCACTCAGTCGAACATATTTTGTGCATTGAGCTGCCGGCGACACATAAGCATATAGGAGGCCGACATTGGTGCTACCCGAAATGGGGGTGTAGCTAGGTTATGTATGAAGGAGGCTTTCCCTCCTCCTCAAACGGTGGTGCCTACTGAAGGGGTCGGTGGTGGGAACAGCATTGGATCTCAGCGGGCGCGACACAAGATCGATGAAGGGAGGAGAGGATAGCAATGTCGAGAGTTCACGAGAGAGAGGAAACGAAGGTATCAGGGTGGAGGGTGGTGCTCTGTGGAAGGCAATGGTTGTCAATGGCTTAGGACGGATCCAACAACGCAGCCGGGTAGGGATTTTGCTCGATCGGTTGGGCGGTGGGGTCGGTGGCTCAAGGGAGGTTACCGAGGTCACAAGGACACCGTGGGATCCGGCGAGGCAGTAGTGCGGGACAGTGATGAGGAGGAGATCAACCACAAAGGGCGCAAGAAGCAAGGCCGGCCTATACGCCAGGCAAGAAGGGCGACCGCCCAAGGCCCAAAAAGAGAACATAGTAAGGTACATAGAAATCACTATGCTATTATTCATTACTCCCTTGTAAAACTATATAAATCATGAATGTATTTTCCTTTTTTTGACTTATAATATGTCTAAAAAGGTATAAATACCTATGAAAAAGTATTCCACAAGACAAAATGCAATGATGTAATTTATACAAGCTCAATCCATACGTGAATTAAAGATGTTGAAAAATCATGCATGCCTTACATTTTTGGGACGAAGGAGTATCATAACATATTAAAATGGTTAATTTGCGAAAGCAAATACACACCACATGACTCTTGGGACGTAGAACAAAATAATATAATGTAATCGGCAATAACAAGTTTAGTTACCATGTTTTTCTCTTTCCAGTGAATCTGGTAGGTTTTACGGAAATCTGCAGAACTAGATTTCATGTTTAGTTTTGTGCAACAAATTTTTATTTCATAAACTGGAGATAACTATAAACAATGTTGTTTTAATACAAGCTTAAATCATGCACACTTTGTTAATTTTGACTTGCTAGAAATTTTGACTATGAAAAATAGTGTAATTGGTTCAGTATTCTCTACAAGGTTCAATAAAAAATCTTACTTAATCATACACTACAAACTTCTATTGAGATTTGTTAGATCATAGTCTTTACGAATCTTTATCCTCAATAGTTATAAATTATATAGATTATGCATTGGAGAAAACATAGTTCTAGACCAGATCTTGTAACAGAATATAGTTTAGTATTTTGTAATTAATTCACTACAAACAAAATGCAAACCAACTAACATATAGTAATATTGACAGTTAAATGGTTAAACTATGCGAACAAACAAAAAATTATAACATGGTAAAACTAAGACTAGGAGAAGTATAAAACTTCAGTATAAACTGTATTTTTTTCGAATCGCTCGAGAGCCAATTTTTTATTGGACATGTACTATGGAGAGGAGAAATTCCAAGCCTTATCAAGGAATTGGGGGCCTTCCTAATTTGCGGGCTTGGGTAGGGGGCCTGCTAGTCCTTGTTATTTAGCCTCAAGACCTAAAAAGGGTATTGTTCAGGATAAATTTGAGAAACGTTATTAGACACTAGTATTATTTAGTAACAAAATTCATGTCTCATTTGAAAGTGTGAATACAAAAATATATGACTGAGATGTCATGTCATGTTAAATAATGAAGGAGTCAAGAACACACGGATGAACTACATAGGAGATACGTATGGATGTTTTGCATACATAGTACTTTGAGTATATATGTTACTTAGTTGGAAAATATATTAGTAAAAGGAATAAATAGATGCAGTGGAAATCTTAGAAGATATTTTTCTCGTATTTCATTTCCCCTAAAACATGGATGAAAAATTATTGGATATAAATTTTATGTAATCTTAAGACAAAAAAGGTCTTGTCTATAAGACTTTTATCCCTTAAAATGATTGATTTTTTTGGATTATAAGCAAGAAAGTAAACCGTTTGTGTTAGATAAATTAGGTAGATTAATGTAATAAGGTCAATAACCTTAAATAATTTGGAAACTATAACAAGAAAATAAAGATATAAAGCAAGCAATTCAAGCTCCCATATTCATGCAACTAAGTATAAGAAATAAATGAATCTAACAAAATAGTGGAATATCATAGAATGTTGAATAATACAATAATATTTAGCACATGAATATCTCCAAAGATGTTTTCAGTTGGTGGATAGGGAATTAGGATTTTGAAATTAAGCGATACATAAATGAAGGGATAAAGAGAGAATATGTATTCATATTCTAGAATAATAATTTTCATGACGGTAGCTCTCATACTTAGTTTCATCCAAAAATTGAAAGAAGAGTTCCTAGTCTAAAAAGTACATTTCATTTGACCCTATGACTGAAATTATAGAATGAGAGATTGGGCTTAAAAATCAATCGGATGAACAAATAGCTAGAATGTTTCAAGAGAAATAGGGCCACCGGGGCCTAGGCTGGGCGGTGCTAGGTGAAGGCCACTGATGCCCTGGTCGAGGGAGTCTCACAGTGTAGCGAAGCAGGGCCCCGAGAAAGGGGAGGGTAGGGGTCCCAAAAAGCTATACTCCATACAGATCAATCTGCAGGAAGGCATGTGCATGTTTACTAGTTACTATAAAAGCCTTTTAGTAACACTGATGTGAGTAGTTTCTCTTGTGTCTTGTACGTGGCTCAATGTAAGGACATCCCACATGTTACAGAGGCTGAACATGAGCTCCTCACTAGGTGAAGGAAACATTGCGCTAGATGAGGAACAAAGCACCCGACGAAGATTTCCCAAAAGAGTTCTATCAAGCCTTCTAGGAAGTTATTAAGAGTGAACTGCGGAGTTGTTTAATTACATCCATGATGCGCACATTGAGCTCTTCCGGTTTAAGTTTGGTAAATACTTTCAAAAAATAAGTTTGGTAAAATACTTTTGCTAGCAGAAAGTAAGGAGGCTTCTCGGATTAAAAAAATAGACCGATATGCCTCAATAATGTCAGTTCCAAAATGTGAAAAAAGCAAGTGGCATTTTTCTGGTGGATCTCATAATGAAGTGCTTCTCTCCAAAATGGTATGAATGGATTGCTAAATTTTCTAGTGGAGATTGTGTAGTCACTGTTTCGACACAAGTAATGGTGTTTGATAGGGAGATCATGTATCCCCTCTATTTATCAGTGTGGCGACATTATGATCTGAGTTCGCCAAAGGCAGCCAGTCAATGGTGGTACGTACCACATCTTATTGATAATGTTTTTTTTGCGCTCAACAGGGAACTTTTATTGAATTAAACCATCACGGTCTTTTACAAGCAGGTCATCGATACACGGGGGGGGGGGGGGGGGGGGGGGGGGGGGGGCTCAAGCCACAAAACCAAGGCTACTGCACCCCTGTCAGCTAGTTGCGCGAGCTCATGAGCTATCGTATTACTCTCCCTATTCTTTTTAGGAAACGCGACATCTCGAAGGTTGATGCAAAGTTGATTGGCTTCCTAGAGGATATGGCATATCACACCAATCCAGTGCATGTTGCAGGCCTTTAACACAGGCCAGAAACTCTGCTTCTTCAGCTGCACTACACTTGGGGAGCCTAGCCAATGTCGATAATGTTTTGTTCACCTCAGTATGTTTAGTACACAATTTTTATAATGGAACATGACCTTGAGAAAGCTAGAAATATCAAGTTAGTGCTTTTCGCGTTTAGGAAATTTTTAGACCTACGGAAATAATTTTCACAAAAGTGAGTATACCAACACTACTTGGTTGTGAGCAATACCAGTTGTCTATATTATCTGTTACCGTGAATCCCGATACCGGGAAGGCGGGAATGCAGACCGGGAAGCATACGGATGTAGTGACCGGGAAGCATGTGGATGTAGTGGTTGGAAGAAGAAGAGGTTCTGCTCCATTAATAGTACTCCCCCGTTCACTGTGTAAGGCATTTTATCTATTTGAATATTGACTAGATACATATCAATATGAATGAATATATGTGTAAAATAAGTCTAGATACATCCGAATCAAGAAAAAGTTAAAGTGTGTTACATTAGTGAACGGAGGGAGTAGTAATAAAGATAAAAACAGGTTTTGGCCATGTTGCTCGCCGAATGTGTGTATACAAGGCCCCTCCTAGTTTAGCCGCTCCTATTTTAGGACCGCCTAATGTAGTCACGACCAAATTCACCCGTTAATTTCCCTCCACCACTCATATCCACACACTTGTCGCCTCCAATTAGCACGAACACTCCATATAAAACTAGGGCGAGACACCCCTATTTGCCCACAACACAAGCCTCCATCTCCCATCTTCATCTCAGCTTCCACCACTTCCAACATCTTCACCTCGCCATGGCGGACATCAAGCAATCCTTCGAGGCCGGCCAGTCCGAGGCCAAGCTCGACGTGAGCAGTTCATCAATCACCGCTCGTTAAGCTGTAGAGATCGATCATGTGTCTCGTTACAAATGACGTTGTCTTTTCTGGTGTGCAGGACCAGGTGGGCCACGCCGCCGAGGCCGTCCATGACACCGCCGCCTCCGCCGTCGACGGCGCTCAGCTTCAGGCCCACCGCGCCGCCGAGACCGTCCAGGAGGTACGTCTGTACTATACATGTAGCATTTTGTTTTCGTCTCGTCTCATCGCTAATTCGACCGTATCCACATTGCAGGCCGCCGAGAAGGCGACCGAGGCGGCGGCTGACGCTGCCACCGCCGCAGCAGACGCTGCCGGGGTGCCGCGGACGCGGTGGCCGGGGCCGCCCAGTGATTGGAAAACGGGAGGCAAGGATGCTGCTGCGCCGGCTGTACCGTATGCGGCAGCAACGAATTTGATTTAATTCCTATTACTAGCATGCAACGCATGCCTTACTTGTAAGAATGATTGCGTTGTATTTCCATCACGTTGTGTTTCCAATTGGATCGACGATCCGTACAAATATATTTGTTTGTTGAATGATAAAAGTGCAATGGCTCTCCATTGTTTGTTATTACAGTTTTAATATGACTGTTTCGTCACAACGTCAGAATAATCATGGATGTAGATTCATGAGGCTGTCAATCATGTGTTTCATGAACTTGGTGTGTCTTTGCTTGATAAACTTGGTGTTGATCATCCTCAAACTGCATGTTCGTGGTGCGATAATCTTGGTTCAACCTATCTCTCTGCCAATCCTGTGTTTTATGCAAGGACAAAACACATTGAGATTCATTTTCAGTTTGTAATAGAACGTGTTGCACAAAAATTGTTGGATATTCGATTTATTCCAACAGGGGATCAAGTTGCAGATGGTTTCACGAAGCCCCTGTAAATTCGACAGTTGCAAGCCTTAAAAATAACCTCAACTTGGAGACGTTTAAATTGATGGAGGATGTTAAACGATAAGGCTCGCGTCGTTAGAATCTTGTGTTTGTTGTAACCACATCGGTGGCAATATAAACCGAACGTTGGATTGATCATCTTGATCTACAGGTATGTAACAGAAGTTGTTGTAATATGTTTAACTCAATTGACCTCTATAGAACATGAATGGACATTATAGCATTGTTTTCGATCACGTTGTGTTTCCAATTGGATCGACGATCCATACGAATATATTTGTTTTTCAAGATGAAAGTGCAATGGCTTTCGACTGTTTGTTACAGTTCCAATATGACTGTTTCATCACAACGTCAGAATAATCTTGGATGTAGATTGCTTGGATACTTTCAGAGTTCATGCTGGCTAAACTACATGAGAATATTGGCAACAACACCGCGATAGGAATCAGGGCCGGACTCTGCGATCCCATCCCATCCGAAGCAAACTCTCCAGAGTAGGGTCGGTGCCTAAACTGCCTATATATATACCTACGCGCTGGCCTCTCTTCCCTACCAAAACTTGATCCGCCGCCGCAGAAGGAGAATTCGAGATGAGGAGGCTCGTTCGAGAGATGGAGGGCGGGATCGGGAGCGCCGTGCACGAGCTCGAGCCTCCTACGCCCGAGGTCGCGACGACCGGGAGCAGGAGGATGGCACGCCTGAACCGTCGTCCTCCCGACGGGTTCCTCCGTAGGGATCCCAAGAAGCGTGAGGAAGTCCTCGCGCTGAGGACGTTCATGGTCGGGGAGATGCAGCAGCTGTGGGACTACAACAAGAGGCTCCTCGACCATTACCACGCCCATGGCTACCTCGACGATGAGAACATGTGGGAGCTGTACTAAGTTTCGTTCGTTAGAACTAGACTTCTGTTAGCATTCAAGTTAATCGTGATGTACTAAGTTCCGTTAGCATTCTGATGCGGGTAGGGTCCCGATTTTCACGGATTGAGGGCGGATGAACGAAGAACACGAAGAACACAAGAGGGGAAAAGTCAAACACAAGATAACTAGCAAAGCAACACGGACGAAATCAACCGGTAACAAGACCCCAAGGGCAGCCCCCAATTCTCAATCTCCAAGCAACCTTAGTCTTAGGATTGTTTATCTTATTGGTCAACCCAACCAATCCAATCTAGTCACTCAAAGAGGAAAGATTAGCAAGTAGTCTCAACTATAAGAAGAAGCCTTGAATCCACTAGAGGGATCTTCTCCACAAGGGGAGGCCTTGATTCATCTCGACAAGAGGGGGCCTTGATTCATCTCTATAGGAGGCAACACCAACAAGGGGTGGAAAGGAGCAAAGCTCAACTCAAGTCTAATCTCAGTCTAACCCTAACCCTAGGAAGAGGAAAGCTATTTATAGTCTAGAGGACGAAGGGGTAGGTGGGAGGAGGTTACATGGGGCTTGGCCCGAAATCCTGAAGGACACAGCGGTAGTACCGATGGTGATAGCGGTAGTACCGCTCCTAGTACAGGGGCGGTAGTACCGCTGTCTGCGGCGGTAGTACCGGTGGCGCTTCGAGGTACACATTATTTATTTCTGGCGGTAGTACTATGTTGCTGCCGGGCGGGTACCGACGGGAGTACAGAGGCACTTTTGGAGTGGGCGGTAGCTCAGGCGGTATCCCTGGCGGTAGTACCGGCTCCTGTAGGTGGCGGTAGTACCGCTGGCGCGGCGGTAGTATCGCTGCCTGGAGCTTCTTCTGCTTCAGTGCCATCATCAGGTGGGCTGCGGTAGTACCGCCGGGTGCCGGCGGTAGTACCGCTGACTGGGTCTTCATCTCCAACAGCTTGTACATCTTTCTCTTCTTGGATCATCTCTCATACACCTTCGACACTTCCTTGTAAATCTTCATGAGGGTCAAATCTGAGTATACACAAGGTATCGGAATGAAGTAGCAAACCATTCAAAGGGACCAATTGGTGGCGAGGCCACCTTATCATGAAGTGCTTTGACCCTTGATCTTGTCATTGGACCAATTGGTGGCGTTGGTGTGGTGTGCCTAGGTTGCACTACATCACATTCAAGTTATGTTAGTGCTAGTTATGCGTTGTTAGATCGTTAATCGTGCTGCTAGTACTCTGTATAAGCACAATATTTACGTCGATAATCAAGTTAATCGTTGTTCTCATCAATTTTCGGTAGACGAGAAAAATGATTTGTCGTCTCAGCTCGCATCCCTGTCGGCCCGCCATTCTCTAAGAGCATCTCCAGTCATGGTCACCAAATTCATCCCCAAACTGTCCAGACATGTGTCCGTGGACATCAGCCCCAGCTCTGCAGTTGTGCCTGCAGTTTCTTCTTAATTAAAATCCGCAGGGGTTCCTCCCTCTGCTGGACTCTTTTTTTTTTGTCCACGGACTGTCGGACCGTCCTCAAAAATGACCTCCTACAGCCATGGTCCCCAAATATCATCCCATATTATGGGGACCTTGCATGCGATTGGTGAGAGAATAATTAAAGAAGGACAAAAGAAAGAAAAATTAGGTGCAAAAATGGTCCAGAGTGGGCATGCGGACACGCCTCACCCCATATGTGGGGTGAGTTTAGCGTGTGCCGGACGCACGGACACGAAAAAAGTCATGACCGGACACGCCCGGACAGAAATAAACAGGTTTGGGGGCTGTTTGAGGGCTGTGGTTGGAGATGCTCTAATTACCCCTTCTCCGGCACAGGCCATCCACCCGGACGCAGCTTTGTCCTCCGTTTTAGATCCAATATTGGCTCAAGTTTTGAAAGAAAAAATAAAAATTCCACTTAAAGTTAATGAACACTTTTTATTTTGAGTTTCAAACTTGAGCCGATCGGTTACGTTGGATCTAAAACAGAGGGCATATGTGGCGCTAAGTCGCTCGGTGACTCAGCTTCACGAATTCACTGAAGTTGCGTCTCATCCACCCGGCACCACCAATCTAATGAACATTCATATAGTTTTCTCCAACTGCTCATTCCTGTTCACCTGCAGTTGTGTCGTCCCTGGCTCAGGCATAATTCGCTCGCACCGTTACCGGCTCGGATACGACTCGCTCATACAGACTCTTTCTCGGGCACGGCTCGCACTCTGACTCAGACATGGTTCATGCTCTGGCTCAGCCACGACTCTCTTGCACGGTTAAGACTCCGGCTCGAGCATAGTTCGCGCTCTTGCTCAGGCCGGCTCAGGCACGGTTCACGCTCTGCTCTTCATACGACTTACTCGCACACCTCCACCACGACATCTCCAGCTACTGAATGAAACTATGAAAGTAGTTTCACGTCTCTCTGAGTGAGAGTCAGACATATGAGTTGAAGGTATAAAATAATGGAAAGATTAGACTACAAATTTACTAAACCATCCACACCTCGGTCGTGGAGGCTTTTTAACATGCAAAGGACTATTTCTCTGATAACATCAAAGGATACAGACAGAAGTTTCGAATGTAAAAAACAAAAACAAAAGTTGATGGCTTCACTACTTAAAACAGCCCGCCTTCTCGGTCTGTGAAGACGCTGTTATGTACTCCATTTTCCATCGGACAAACCAAACTGAGCTCTGAGAGATATTTCTCCATACATTGATAAGGGTGCATGGATTTTCGAGAAGAGAGGGCCTTGGTGGTACCTCCCCAGACATAGATGACAAAATTTGATAATTAGGGTTGATCCATGAGACATTATAAATGGGAGAGCAACAGGTAGAAGGGCACAACTTGAACAAACAGAGACAAGGAAGCACCTCGACATTTCAGACAAATATGGTATTACTCGAGAATTCAGAGGTCAAATTTCAAGCCCATGCAGCAAAACATATCAGATCGATACTCAGTGCTACAGCAACAATGGTTTAGACTGTACAATCCAAGCAAACGTTTTTAACATTCTAGCTCCAAGGGGTTCCTGGTGGCAAAATCCAGACCTAGTTGGCCACAGCTCTCTTCTTGGGGGCAGACTCAGTCCCTGAATTGAGATGAACCAAACAAAAAATTGATCAGAACTGTGTTAGATTTCCAGTGCCAGAATTTTAGGAAGGAAGATCAAGGTACCTTCTCTGAAGTTGCTCTTGAACCTGCGAGGCACGTGGCGCATGTACCTCATCCTTCCAGTTCCTGTGGTCTTGCGCCTGATAGCCTTCACACTCCAGTTGTCTAAAAAATGATTCAAAATATTAACACCAGACAATCCAAGATACGGACAAACAGATGACAAAAGCACAAATTAACCATCCGAAAAAGGGGTCATGTTCAAACACAGACCAGTAACTTTTGAAATATTTTTTACCATCTATAATAAAGAAAACAAACAGCACACCATGCAAAGTGAAACAGATAGTATTCCAGAAATGAAGGCAAAAAAGGATTAAAACATAGACTGGATCATCAGACTTAGAAACTACGAATCATAAGAGTTTAACTCCTGTCATATTGTTGCAGTTTATAGATCATCACATGAACCACAAATGGAAGCAGGCAACAATAAAGATGTGCTGAAATTATATATGCAATGGGAGACTTGAATACTTGATAATCATGGGGGTAAAGCTTCATCACATTGTTCGGTTTATAACCCATAAGTCACCTTTATAACTGGGTCAGAGGTCAAAACAATATTATACTATGAAACACGAAGATACACCATTAGCGAAAAACTTCTCACTAAGTTTCAACATGAAATTTATTTGGTAGGACGATATCAGGACTTTCATTGGATCGTGGTTAACATAAAAGGCAGAAGCAAAAAGAGTGTTGAGGTATCATCAGAGACTTAAATACTAAGAATCAGAGGAGCATAGCTCCATCATATTGTTGCAGTTTATTCCTCATCACTTGACCCTCAAAGATACAAGCATGCATCATAAACTTAGAATGCATTACAACTACATCGGGGGGATAGAAATACTTAATAAGATTTAAGTGGATAAATTTTAAGCTCAGCAACAGTTCTGGAGAAATTAAAAGGAGGTAGTTTTTCCAACAAAAGCAACTCAGTTTCACTGAAGTACATTTGGTCACTAATTTTAAAACATGCAGTTAAGGACTACACAAACCAATCTCACACTGTCTAATCAGTTCTACCAAGGTCCAAAGGAACACAAATGCTCGCTCAAAAACAGAAACAAACGTGTTCATCAACAGAAATGTAGCAACTGAGGACTGAAACAAAAACAACTGCTCAGAAATATGAAATATCTTCTCATCAATGCCAAAGGCATCTCTGAAGTCTGACATGCGTTGTAGATTTCAAAATTCATCACAGCAGCTTTGCAATTGTGTAAAAATCAGTGACAACAAAACCCACCATGACAAAATACGCAAAAAAATTGACAAATGGCATCATAGAAAGCAGGATCAGTTGGGGAAACGATAGTTGTCAATACAGAACAACCTTTTCTTCACCATTAACAAACCATACAAGCAAAAAACTACACGAGCAGGGGTAACATGTTCAAAATACGGAACTGGGGCACAACAGATCAACTGCAAGCATCTTACTTCGAACCATCACGTCCTAATATCGCGAATCCAATCAATCTGCGCTAGAAGTATCCGTCGTAACATCACAGCTCGCACGGCAAAACCTAGAGATCTAGAGCGGAGGCGTGGGAGGAGCTTACACTTGCGGATGCGGGCGGCGGGGTAGCCGCATGAGGAGCAGGTGCTCTTCTGGAGGTGAAGCTGCGGCGGCCGCAGCGGATGCAGAGCGTGTGCGTCTTGTTCCGGCGCTTGCCGAAGCTTCCCGTACCCTTCGTCTGCAAAACGAAACAAAACCACGGCCAACGTCAGCGGGACAGCGGCGGCGGGGCATAAGGTTTGTAGGAGAAGACGTACCATCGCTCAAGGTTGGCGAGGCGGCGAATGGGTTGCGCGGCGGCGGTGGAGGCGGAGTGTTGTGAAACCCTACCAATATTTATAGAGGGAACGATTGTTAGCAGCATGACGGGCTTTTCGTGATGGGCCGTGACGGGCTTTTCGTGATGGGCTGCCTCTAGCACGGCCCATATAGTTTCTTTTAATTGATTTCGAGCTTAATATATTAAATTTTGTCTTTTGAAGCTGAGGAAAATTACTTATATAGTACTCCCTCCGGTCCAAAAAAAAAGTGTCGCTACTGTAGCTACAAAAATGTGCTTCGTACATTCAAATCCCGACACTTAATACGGACCGGAGGGAGTATCAGAAATACGCATGAGTTTTAGACATTATTTATATGAGGAAACACCAATATTCGTATAGTTCAAAATAATTGTTCGTTGGGTCAAAGGAAATTCATACCAGGAAAAAGGTTCACAAGGTTCAAACACAAAGTGGGCACGGGCCCATATTTGTAAATATTTTTTTTACGTTCATTACAAAGAAAAATTGTAATTCCAAAACAAAACGGAAGTGAAGCAAATGAAATGTTCGTTCTGTCAAAATCTGAGACATTCAGAGGCTAATGGCGGGATTATTAATAACCAAGTGTTGGTCGGTGGCCTGAACTGGGCTGCTCAAGCAACGAGACCCTTGTTTGTCGGACTAACTAAAAAAAGGATAAGATCGAGCGTGAGAGTAAGGCTCGGCTCTAGGTCGTTGACCATGGGCTAAAAGCCTGCCTTGGTATGGGCTCGTTATGAGCAGAACGAAATCACTAGAAAAAAGGTTCTCTTTGTGAATGAAACCCAGCGGACCATCTCGTGATTACAAGTGTCGCCTTCTCCTTCGTGCGGTATCAACAGTTGTATGCATATTCGCCAAGTGTCACAACCAGATTGAAAGTGGGGAGCAGGAGAGAAAAAAGGACACCGGATGTGGGGGAGCAGTTTGCCTTTTATTTTTCAAAACTGTAACTTCAAAACGAAATATTTTGAGAATCGTTTATCCAAATTATGAACCGTTATCACTTTTGAGCTCCTCGCGTCTTCAAAACTGGATCTCATGTTGATAGGTTTCGACGAAGTTTTTTTTATACTCTTGGTTATGTATAGTTGTACAACCTGTGTTTGTGCAGTTGTACAACCTGTGTCTGTACAAACTGTGTCTGCGTAGTTGTACAACATATGCTTGTATAGTTGTACAACATGTGTCTGTTTAGTTGCACAACATGTGTCTGTACAATCTGTGTTTGTCTAGTTGTACAAACATGTGTTATGTAGTTGTTCAACATGTGTTTGTGTAGTTGTACAACATGTGTCTGTACAAACTGTGTCTGCGTAGTTGTACAACTTGTGTCTGTACAATCTGTGTCTGTTTAGTTGTACAAACTGTGTTTGTCTAGTTGTACTCCCTGTTATGTATAGGTTGAACATCCTGTTATGTGTATTTTGTACTCATGTTCTGTGTATTTTTGTACTTCATTTTCTGTGTAGTTGTACTACATGTGTCTTCGTAGTTGTACTACATGTGTATGTGTATTTTTATTCTCTATTCTATGTATTTTTATACTACGTATACTTTTACTTCCTTTTCTGTGTATTTTTATAATATGTGTAGTTGGGACAATCTCGCGTACGAGGATGTACAGCCAGCCACGCGGGGATTCGTCGTACACTCGGAAAAGTACAGCCAGCCACGCGGGGATTCGTCGTACACTCGGAAAAGTACAGCGTACAGCGTACCACGGACGGGCAACAGACGTACATGTGGGGGCTTCGCGCGTCGGCCGGCCGGAACGTACGCGAACGTGATCGCTGGAAGCATGCATCTCCACTACTAATAAACAAGAGAACTTGAGTTCGGCTACATCCACCCAGCGAATCTACACAGAAACTTCTCACCTAACAATCACGACCACAGAAAAAAGATCGAACCGTCCATATTTCTCCAAAGTACTTGCAGGGGACATCTAGCAATTACACTAGGCGGACCATTTGCGGAACGGACGAAAGTTTCCGCTCGCGCTGGAGTCCCCCAGCAGTTACGATAGTCACCAAACCGACGCCCTGCCCCGAAACACAGCACCGCCGCCTACGATTCTCCGCCGCCGGGCCCCCGCACCGCGGCCTCTCCGCCTCCGGCGTCCCCGCGCGCCGCCCCATCTTCTCTGTCGCCTGCGGTCCCTCGCTTCGCCCTGGCTTCTCCGCCGCCGGAAGCCCTCCTCGCGCCGGCGTCGTCCTTGCTACCCCTCCGCTGCTCCTGGACTTCGATGCTCTAGCGAGTAACTGGCTTGATGCTGGTGCTACTCTCGCATTCGATTCAATTCTCTCACACGATTTGTACAACTGGTACTCTCTCTCTATGCTTCTCTCTTAGTTATACATAAATCTGCACTTTCTGCGACGCAAGGCAGTCAACGAGATGTGGAAAGCAACTGGGCAAAGATCCAATCGCGGCAGCAGGGCTCGAGCACAACGCCGGCGTCCAAGAACACCACCGGCCGGACGGCACACCACCGGAAGGAACATGGGGCAACTCATCTTTTTCCTCTACCTACATATAGTTGCATGATTCATGAGCTTGTTAATGAGTAATAATTTGCAAGTATTTTATCAAGAGCTATCTTTTATTCATGTTTTGATGCTGAATGTTATTTTACCTTGTTTAACATGGACTGGTTAGTTCTATGGACACTCATGCATGTATTTAGATGGTCAACTTTCTCCCTCTTGCTAGCCCAAAAATTCCAACAAGTAAAAACTTGTTTCCAACACCTTCAGCCAAAGTTTTTCCAGTGAGTCCACCATATCTACCTATTAGCTTTATGTTATTCCGAGTATGTTTATCATGATATTTGTGTTATCTATACCTCTGAATGAAAATGCTTATGTTGTTGATTGTTATGGGAAAAGTTGGTTATAGAGCTCTCTCGAACTTGATGCATACTTTACTTTCATTGCCTAGATAAAACATGATCAATTGTGATTAAAATTATGATGTTGTGGGCTTGACAAATGTCTTTGGCTGAGAGTTAGCTCATATGTGCTGTCACATGGCAAGCTTTCAACATGCACTTCATTTCATTTAGTTGATATCATGTACTTTTGTTTATGGATGCTTACCATGGGTGAAATAAATGTGGAAATGAAGTAGGTTTAAATGAGTTTGTATAAATGGTTAGAGAGACGCCTGGGCCGCTGATCTAAGCCATGCATCATTCATGGTGGAAATTTACTTACATGCTATGGTGAACCTTCTATGATACACCTTACAATAAAAAGCTATCTAATGGTAAATAAAAAGGGTGTTGAGATTGTTTATTGTGTTTGTTTGTCTTGTCATTTTGATATGGGCTTGTTCCATATCTTGGGACAAGAGGTACCCCGGGAGCAACTCTTAATGATGCTATTATTACTTGCAATGACTTAACTTGAACTTGCTTTGTGACCCGAGTTGAGTAGCCAGTTGGAGAGGTACTTGTATTCAAGGGGCATGATGCATTCAACCCATACTTTGTCAAGCACATTACTCATATTTGCTTTCACTTTAAACTTTAACCATTCAAGATGTTATGATAGGGGTAGTGAGAGCTCCACACCAATGGATACCACATTGCAAAGATTAACTTAAGTAGAAGCATTTGGAAGCTAGATGAAACTTATTCATGTTTTACCTCTACTTATTTATCTATCTTTCCAAAGTGTCCACCTTTTATATTCAGATTTACAAGAGTACTCTATGACCATTATAGGATGTTTTTACTTTTCATTATGCATACATTTGGTCCATAGTACTTTCTTCTATGTTACACTTTGTGAATTATCATTGAACATCCTTTCATTGAATATTTGATATCACTTCATAATCTATCTTGTATATTGCTACTCCTTTGAGAATGAATCATTTGACTTTATGTAGCAATAGTAATCATCTTTGATATCCATTGATAGTATTAAAATGTAAAGTCCATGTTAGTTTTATCACCTTCATACTCGAGGACGAGTACAGGTTAAGCTTGGGGATGTTGATGCATGTAAAATGCATACATGAACTTTGCATGTTATTACTAGATATTCCTACATATTTGCAACTTATATGATGTTATATTCATGTTTATAATGATTTCGGGGATTTTTTAAACAATCCCCCCTCTTTTGGTTCTAACTCTGTTTTCCAGAAAACGTCTTTTTTGGTGTTTCAGACTTTCCGGGAGCTTCGGGACTCCAAAAAGGGCAAGGCCAAAGAGCACGGTTCAGAATTTTCGAGACAAACGCAATGGGATGAAAATGAAGACCAGAAGCCCAACCAGCTGGAAACTAGAGGGCCCCACGCGGTCAGATTCCCTGGCCGCGTGAGGACCCCTCTTTTCCCCCTCGTGGCTCCGATGCCGTCCGTTTTCGTCTCCGTGGCTTCGTCTTGACCTAAAACCGGCTATAAAAATAGTCTCCCAGGGAGTTTCGGGAGGAGGCGGCGGAGAAACACAAAACCACGAAACAGAGAGTCAGAAGGCTGCCGCCGGAGAAGATCGGAGGGGGGAAACGCCGCCGAAATCACCTTCGGTGGGCTCCACCCCTCCGGCGTGTTCATCATCAACATCTACAGCAAGTCTGAAACATGATATATGATGCAATATACTATTCCCTTGATCTATTGTGTCTCCCCATCTATGTTTGAGAAGTGATTTGTTCATGGCAATAGTGAAATAGTTCGTTGATTGGTTGCATACAAGTTTTGTTATCTTTTATGATTGTCTTTATGTACAATATATGAGTGCACACATATGTTGGGGAATGCATGTAAGGTGATCACCGGTAATGTAATGGAGTGAGGGAGACTTGGGAGGACATGTAAACCTGAGACCGAGTCATGAAGTTACTTTATTGGGGGATATATATAGGGGACCTTAGAACTTAAGACTATGGTGGGACTTTTATGTCTTAATAATTCTTGTGTGCTCATTTACTTGGCCATGAGATCCATCATAAGGGGTTTTAGTTCATTTACTTGGCTACACCTATTTATGGCTCCTTCCTAGAAGAAACAATTAAGACTGAAACATGTGCTTCACTAATTGTGACAACCACACGAATGAAATAACAATTGCTAGAACATTTGCTCCCTTGAGATATTTGCTACTTGAGATATTTGCTACTTGCTACTTTGAGAAACTTGCGTTTGAAACATGATTGAGAAACTTGTTACTAGATAAACCCATTCCACATCACTTGCTTTTATTAGTTAGTTCCTTTCATATTTAAACTTATTTCTTTGCACAAACGGCCATATAAGAGGGTTATAGGGCTTTAGAGAATAGATAGTTTACCTTCAGCTCCTCGTGGGTTCGACACTCAAATACTTATCGAATTGTGCTACAGTGATTCCTTGCTCTTGGGGATTATCACCAATAGTCAAAGTTAGATCCAGAAGAACATAAATAAATTCCGGCCTACGCTAGCTTCCCATGACTCGGAACAAGGGCTGCTTAGAACTCTCGGCATGAACACAAGGAGAAATACAAATTTGGAATGGATTAATGACTGCCTCCTATTGTGAACTATACTGCATGGAAAAGAGGGTAACCTTGATGGTGGTCTCGTGGGCGAAAGCACCACAAACACTAGTATGTTCCTAGCTTGACTATTTTAGCACAAGAACGGAAAACGTGATTAGTACCATACCATATATAATCAAGAATTACCGGTCACAATAATGAACTACCTATGTCAGACAAACTATGCAGTAGCTATGAAAGGAAGGAAATAACTAGGATACAATAGGAAGTTTACCACTTGCTACTGTTTTGGTGACGATGAAAATGATGGTGGAAAGTTGCTATATGCAAGCGGTGCAGGAATGCCATTGTTTAAAGAACGCACCATATCAAGATGGTGTGTATTGACTTGTAGTGAGAAACAACCAGCCTCGAGCAATGGGTTCCATCATGATTGGAAGAAGTGCCTACCACATAAAAAGTAAGTAAAACCTAGTGAGATGGCCTTCTCCAACTGCCACTGGTTTGAACTTCGACCATTATTTCTCGTAGTGGTATAAAAAATAAGGTCATTTGCACATTCACTAGGCATAAATATCACAGGTCTGCCTTGTCATGCCTCCACAATGGTTATATCCATGCTGGAAATATCTTTTGCTTCAGGTGGCAGGTTAATAATGCAGAACTCCACCCTCTCGGTGTCAAGCACCAACATTTTATCGCACGATTCTGTCAGCTAGTAGAAGCAATCATACATATAGTGGCACATGGAAAAGAAATGAAACCATGATTCTTGTAACAGCAACTCAACAACTAGATTGCTCCATCTAGGGGAAGGGATGGCTCGCCATTGTCCAGTGCTTCAAGAGAAGACAATGGCAACAATACTAGTTTCACACATCGCCATACAGATCATTCTTAACGAAGTCTCTTCTGCAGCCAATGGGGCGAGGGAGTAGGAGGTGGTCTCAAAAGCAATTTAGGAGAGATACCAACAACGGGGATCTGGGTTAGCAATCATGGACCTCGCGATGCAATAGTTGGGGTTGTTTTGTTGATCGGTTGTCCATTTTACGTTGGTTGTATCTTCTCAAGTGGGGTCTCACAGTAATGAAGGACCAAATGGGGTTCGAGAGGATAATGAGATTTGCTTCATTCGTTAGCTCGGTCTAGTGAACGAGGATAGTAGGCATTGGTACCTTCATTTTATTGTTCCTCAATTAAGTGTACTTCCCATATTAGTGTGACTGCACTTTTCATATGTTCTTTGTGTGTACTTGTCGTGTTGTGTAATTCCCAGATTTTTGTTGTCCTCATCCTGTGTTTGTGTGTATATAATTTCCATATGTGTATGCGTATCACTATTCATGTGCTTTTATTTCTCGGTGTTCTATATGTACTACAAACATATTTCTCCGTTTCTCTTTTTTGTGTGTACTTCACATGTATGTGTGTTTACTTTGCAGGTATTTGTGTACTTACCCTGTTGAAACGCCAAAGGCATCATGAGCTGGTGTAGCCGACACCATGTGCTATGGAGAATGTATACTTCGTCAAACGTGCTTGGACCTATGTCTTCCATTCAGTATATATATGAAAGTTAACATATCAAAGTTTTATGAACATTCATGCTCAAGGCTGCAGCATCAACAAGCAATACAATCGGTTACTTAGTCCTTCAAGGCATACATGATAAAATCTGGGTCAATCATTCCAGGTCTTATTACTAACCAAACGTAGCTGCCTATTTGGGAGCAATATGCAATGAACTATCGAACTTCAACACAAACTCTCCATCAGCAACATCTCCCTCCGATGCTCGCACGCGACCATGAACTCCTGTATTTGAGTCATATGTGGCCCAATCGCATGATATTGTGACAAAATATTTTTGTTACCTAATTATTTTATTTCCTACATACAACTGATGTCCCAGCCTTCATCCCATTCCGTACCTCCATACCAGCCACAACTACGGACTTCCTCTCTCCCAGTCAGCCAGTAGCACATTGTCTCACTCGTCCACCTCCCATGGCCGCCAGAAAGTTTCCCCCGCCAACCTCTCCCACACCGCCTTTAGCCAGGGAAGTCCTTTGTTGTTGCACGACCGCACTTCCCGAGGAGGAATCCCTTGTGTTGGAGGTGTCGGTGCTCCTCTATCAGGCCATAGGGTGTATTTGCGTACGGACAACTATCGTTAGTGGTAAAGGACAAAAAGAAATCGGAGGTACAGAAAACTCAAAAAAATGATGCAAAGACCAAAATAGTCTCGAGATATAACATAATCACTTGGTACCATAGAAATATAAAAATATTTCAATATATATAGGTAGAACCTTAAAACATACAATTAACGAAAATTTAATGACATATAGAAGTCGTAGGCAATGATAAACCTCTACCATTTTTTTGAAAAAAAAATAATCAGAACAACAGTAGGGAAAACTGCATATAATTAACAAGAGTGAACAAAATGTGATGAACAAAAAGCCTACCATAGGGGTGTCAGAATGGATGCAACACTCATTCTTCTGGAGGTGCTAGCGGAGGAGATTCATGGATGCGAGTGGTGTAGGCTCGCAGAAGTCCCAGTTGACAACGAAAAAAAAACAGCTCTCCATTCCTGAGCTCCATCGGGAAGGATGTAGTTGGCATTGCTGGCTTAGTTTTACCATTTCTCAATTATGTGTACTTCCCATATTAGTGTGTACTTCTCATGTGTTCTTTGCGTGTACATCCCATAATTTTTTGGTTACCTCAATTTGTGTGTGCTTAGGGCATCTCCAGTCGTATAGCCCCCCCAGGAGTGATTTTTCTCTCGCGCCGGCGCTATTCGGCGCTATTCTGATATCTGGGGAGGCTGATTCTCCAGCCGTGCTCGCACCCAGAAGTAGTAGCGGGGACAGGTGGCAAGCAGCATCGCGAGAAACTCGAGCTCCTTCCATGGCGGACACAAGAAGAAGACCAGAGCCTGTCATATACAACATGAAATCGAGACGGGGACGACGGGAATGGAACCGCGCCTCACCGGGAGGGTGCAGGTGGAGCAAATCTTGCCGGAGCGAGGCGGATGCGACGAATTTGACCGGCAGAGCTCCGTCGGACCAGCGTGTCGTCGAAGTGCTCGAGGACGAGCTTCAAGACCGACGGCGGCGCGTGCCGCTCTAGCTCCAGCCCGGCTCCCGCGACGGCCTGCTACTCGTGGGACGGCGAGCAAGGAGGCCGGGGTGCGGCGGCCTCCATCTCGCGCAGGAGCCCCGGCCGAGGACGGAGAAGGACGTCGCGGAGGAGGCGCTCGCCGGTGCGGCGAGTCGGGCGGCGGCGCGGGCTCGGCTCCGGCCCGGCTCCAGCGGCGGCCTGCTGCTCGCGCGCGCCCTGGCCATCCTGTCCATGGAGAGCTCGAGTTGGTTTTGGCATGCCTGTGGTAGGTGGGGAAAGTGGGGAAGGAAAGGTGGCGTACGTGGCTGGAATTCATTGGGCAATCGCTTCAGCCGGCGCCCCCAGGCTGAACCCAACGCGCTGGGTTTGGCCTGGGTGCGCCGGCGCTAAAACGGCGCAAAACGGCGCTTTTTCGGTTCCTGGGGGGCTGGCTGGTAGATTTTGGCGCTATTTTGTCCAAAAAGTGGCCTGGGGGGCTCTTGGGGGGCATGACTGGAGATGCCCTTATTTTCCGTGTTTGTGTTTTATGCGTACTTCCATGCTGCAGGTGTGTTTATTTTTTCTGTTTTTTTGTATATGTACACAAATTTATTTGTCTTTATTTTCCGTTTTACGAACGCCATGTATTCGTGGTTTCTTGTGTACTTCTTGCGTTGAAAGCGGCAAAGGCGTCGTGACATGGCGCAGCCGGAACCACGTGCTACGACGAATGCATGCTTCACTAGACGTACTTGGATCTATGTCTTCCATTCAAGATCTATATGAATATTAACATGTCAAAGGTGTCGTGAACCTTCATGCTCAAGGCTGCAACGTAAAAAAGTAACACAATCGGGTTCACTTCACTTTGTTTGGTTTCAGAAAATCAAGGAAAACCATGACCTCCTTCCTTTTCTGCGCATAACTTAATCAACAGGAAAAAACATCACGTAGTATCTAACAATATTTAATAGGTAAACTTAACGACCGTTGCAGAGGTAGTGCGGCCAGGAGAGAAATCTGCTCCATTCGTGAGCTCGATCGGACAAATGAGGATAGTAGGCCCTGGCAGTTCATTCTTTCTCGATTATGTGTACTTCCCACATTAGTGTTTCTGCACTTCTCGTGTGTGTTTTGCATATACTTGCCGTGTTTTGTGTACTTCCAATATTTTTGTGTGTACCGCCTCATATGTTTGTGTGTGTTTATTTTCCATGTTTATATGCGTACTTCCAGTATTTGTGTGTGTTTATTTTTCTTTGTTTGTACAATGAAGGTGGTACGTTGCTATATGTGAGCACTCGAGGAGAGCCATTCCAACCAGCCTCAAGCAATGGGCTTCCATCATGATATAGGAAGAAGGGCCTCCTTGTTCCTCATAAAAGAATAAATAAAACATAGTGATGTGGTCTTCTCCAACTGCCACTAGGTAGAACTTTGACCATTATTTCTCGTGGTATAAAAGTTAAGGCCAGTTGCACATTCACTAGGCATAATCAATCACATGTCTACCTTCTCCTGTCTCCACAATGGCTATATCCATGCTGGAAATACCTCTTGCTTCGGGTGTGGCGGGCTAACAATACAGAATTCCATCCTCCCGGTGTCAAGCGCCAACATTTTCTCGCACTATTTTTTGAGCCAGTAGAAGCAACCAGACACAAAAAACCAAACTCCATAGTGCACTCTCAAGGCCACCCATGCAAAATAGCTTCCATGGGTTCTCAAATTGTGGTCATACATATTCGTGGTTGTCGGGTTATATTTGGTCAGAAATTCATGATGGATGTGTCACCCAGTCCTCAGATCTCAATGGGAGGGTATAGCTATACTAAGCCCTTCCTCCACCAACTAGTAAATAAAATGTTATTGTATGAAATGACTTAGTGGGGAATAATTACGAAATGACATGTACTATGCCATACTTACCTAAAATTGTTGGCCTACATGCAGAAAAATAGTTTATTTGTTGCAAACATGACTCACTTTTACATGCAAAGTTTTGTAGGATCAATATGTCATACTATAGAAAAATGAACGATAATTCTTTTATTTGTTGCAAACATGAAAATCTTTTACATGCCAATTTTGTGGGATCTAGTTGTCACACCATTGATGAAATACAGAAATATTTGAAGAAATGACCCATTTTTATTAAACTTTGACAAAAGTAACACACTTTGTGTCATTGACAAGTGGGGCTGACCCAATTCGCCAGAGACTCAATGTGTGTTATTTGGTCAAATCTAATGAAAGATTTTCATTCTGTCAAACATATCTAAAGTATAACGATAAATTCATTTATTTGGTGCAAACATGACTCGCTTTGACATGGAAAGTTGTTGGGATCTAGCTGTCATACCATAGAGAAAACATAACAGTAAAAACCATTATTAAAATTAAACAACCATATCATACTGCTTTTACATCTTAAATTTTCTCATCTCTCCTCTTTATAATCCGATGATATCTTTATATACTATTTGCTCAAAGTTGTTAAAGGTGTCGAGGTTAAATTCCCGGATAGCTCTCTATCACAATGGTTAATACCGGCTCCTCTTCTAGCCCTAGCAACATGGAACAAAGAGAGCTTGAATCTTTATATACTACATTGTTCCCTCATAGCACTTTCAAAATTTAATCATTGATGTCTTATTTCTATGTCATCAACTATTTTTATTGTTTGTTATGCGCTTTTCTGTTCATGCATACTTCTCCTATCAAGATTTTAAATGAAACAACCCATAAAATCTTTCTTATTGCTCTTATATGGACATTGGTCCACCATGCCGCCAGTGCCCATTATGCCGTACATAAATTTGGAAACCCTATTTTGGTTTTCCGAGTGAGCAGAGTGTGAGAAACTTATTACAGTAGTTTGTACGGACTTCATACAAATGATTCAACCTTGGTGCCAGAGTCTCTCTTGCAAGATAAAATTACACTGCCATTCATGGTGAGTTGTTTCACATAATATTCTTCTCTCTGTCTCTTCTTTTGTTTATGGTTGAGTATTTTTTATGTGTACTTCACACAGTTATGTGTCTAAGTTTTCTGTTATTTGTGTACTTCACGTATATGTGTGTGTGTATTTCACTGTTGTTTGTGTACTTCCCATGTTTAAGCATCTAGCACGATGTGAGCTGTTTAGTTACCGTGGAAACCGGGGTCCCCACGCTCACGCCACGCGCGAGCCTCCGTGGCTCTGGTTAGTTTTACTGCCAGATGATGCTGCTTGTTCTGGCTCTGGTTGTAACGTTTGTCTGGTTGGTATTATCATCATTTTATTGGGTTACGTGCATGGAAAACAAAAAAATTCGCCAACAACGCAACAGCCAAGATTTACTATGAAGATACAAGTGACAAGACATGCATATTTGATCTAACTGTAAATCGTTACCGACACCATTGAAGCGGAAGAGATGTCGATGATGACGTTGATGAAGCTTGTGGAAGAACTCCCTTGGCTAAGCCTAGCCGAGAGAATATCGTAGACTCCTCGCGTCCCGTCTTGATCCAACAGAGTGAGATAGAGTCAACCGTCACTAGTAGGAAAAGGCCTACCGCTGGCGGGCGGGCGCCCGCCAGCGGTCATTACGCTAGTGGTAATAATTACCGCTGGCGGGCGGCCGTCCGCCAGCGGTAAGGCTGGTTACCGCTGGCGGGCACAAGTTTCGCCCGCCAGCGTTATCTGCCACAGCGCTGGCTGGCAAGCGCCCGCCAGTGGTAAGCCACCACGGCCGCCAGCGGTACTAGTCGCTGGTTTGGGTTCTGTAAGCGCTGTCCGCCAGTGGTACGCCTCTGTGTCCGCCAGCGGTATTGTTTTGTGGTATTATTATTTTTTTACAGAAAATCGTATTCCAGCAGTATATCGAATATAAATACAGTATATTCAGGTACAGGCGACCAAAATAACAATAATTCCACATACAATGACCAAATTGTGATACACAAATATATTAGTTCATTATCACATGCATTACAAACCATAGTAGTACGAAAATAAGTTGTCATACACAAATACATCACATAAAAGATAGAGAACCACAATGTTTAAGAGAGGGCGCGATGAAGTTGGTTTCGATCATCCGGTTGTTGTTGCTCTCTTTCAGTGGCTTCAAGTCTTTATCTCCGCCTCCTCGTGATACTCTCCCACTTCTTCATCTGTATACACAAAAGGCAAATAGAAATGTTAGCTAGGCAACTAAATTGTTCACATGTCGTGCAGAAATAAACAAAGTAGAGAAATAAACTAAGCCAACTCGAAAAAATGCCTCATATAATAGATTGGACACATAAATTCAGGGATGGTGTGAGTGAGCCAGTATGATGCAGAAGATATGTTTTCTTGCATATTACAGGTCTCACTCACAACACCCCTGAATAACATAGTGTCACCTCATTTTAATCATCGGCATTGTAAAAGAATGAAGTATTATTGGAAGACTTAGAGAAAACAAGATTCAAAAAATTATTATGCCTCATACTTAGAATATTATTGGAAGCACACAAGGGAATCCTGATAACCTTGTTGAACCAAGTAGGAGGCACAGAACTTGTATGTGTGCATGATACAAGGTTCAACAAACTATCATGATTCATATAGTGCGCCACATCATTTTAATCATCGGCATTGTAAAAGAATGAAGTATTATTGGAAGACTTAGAGAAAACAAGATTCAAAAAAATATTATGCCTCATACTTAGAATATTATTGGAAACACACAAGCAATCCTGATAGCTTTGTGGAACCAAGTAGGAGGCACACAACTTGTATGTGTGCATGATACAAGGTTCAACAAACTATCAGGATTCATATAGTGCGCCACATCATTTTAATCATCGGCATTGTAAAAAGAATGAAGTATTATTGGAAGACTAGAGCTAGGCAATTTAAGAAAGATGGTGTAAACTAGAGCTAGGCAATTTAATTTAACAAGAGTACTAAATCGTCAACACACCTTCAGTTCTTGATCATCTTGGTCGGCTTTGACATTGGCTTCGGCGGGAACGGTTCAGAACCATTCAAAGAGTTGAATGGCCTGTAGTCACACTGTTGTGCTATGCGATTTTGTAGATCAACGTTAGATGGTGTTGCACCTTGGTAGTAGAACAACCCGGGTGGCGTGTCACGACAAACATCCCTGACGATTATTGCAGCAAACGACTTCTGGATTAGAGCAAACTCTTGCGTGATATCAGCATCAGTGGTTTTCGACAGCTCCTTGCACCATTTATCCATAGCAATTTGTTCATCACCCTATGAAAAGAGGTGTCCCACGGGGCCTTCATCACAGACGATGAGTCGCTTTGAGATTGAGCAAGTTGTTCTTCTTCCAGAATTTCCTTCTCAAGTTCCTTGACTGTCGCGTTCAAGAGAAGTTCCCCTTTATTCTTGGGATCTTCCCTGTAATGGGATCTGATATGTCGTTTCGCCAACGGGTCTTTGATCTTGGCATAGGGGTCTTCCCCTTTCCTTTCTTTGTCCTGCTTTGCCCAAACATCTTCCGCCCCTCGTATCCACGACATCCGAGATTGTGGGGACCTAAATTCTTCCCATGTATCTTTTTCGCCCACAGGGATAGCGCCTTTGTTGAAGCTAGGCCTTGTTTATCCTTGAAAATGTTGTACTCTTCTTCAGAAATGGAGGGCCACTTGGCGTTGATCTTATCGTAATCATCACCATTAAGAATGGCCTTTCTCACTTCTGATCTCCAAGTTGAAAAGGCTTTGCTGAACTTGCCGAGGGCGTATGTGTTTACGATATTCTTCTTGATATCATTGTCGTCGTACTCTTTCGGGAAAGAGTATGATGCGTGCAACTTGGAAATAAGGAGTGTGGCCACATGTGAGTTCTCTTTATCTCTTATGTTCTCCTGGTTGATGTTGCCGAAGTCCCGCACAATGCATCCCAAGGCTAAGCCGTACCCTTTTGCATATTTTTTTGGCTGCGTAGGAATCCCATCTGAGTTCACCTCCGTAAATGTCAGTCGACCGCTAGGGAGCCTGTTTGGGCGCCTTGGCTTACGTTCACGCTGGGATCCGCCAGCAGATGTGGTCGCGTTGCCACCTCCGCCGTCACCAGATGTGGTCTCGTGGCCACCTCCGCCATCACCAGATGTGGTCTCGTCATCGTCGGCATCCAGCTCGGCATCGATTGACTTCCGAACCATCATCAAATAATTATCCTCCGGCTCCTTGTTGACTCCACCTCGAGAAGTCCCGGCCTCCATATTGTTAGCCATCTTCGCACACACAAAAAATCGTAGTTAGTAAAACAACACTATAAGAAAAAATTCACTTGGGTGGTGATGAAAAGTTTGCATATACCCATGAAACCATTTGAGACTTCAAATGACTTCAGTTACTCCATATGTCATAATTTTAGCAAGTCATGCCAAATTTCACGAAAACATTCGGCATGACCTTTGCTAAAATTATGGCATATGGAGCACCCGAATTTGCTGGAATGGAAATTAATCAACATTCCGGCAATCTCAAGGGTCTCTAGGGTACCTGCAAACATTTCATACATAGCCACAAGGCCGCAATCGCAGCCACCACCACAAGCACAACAAATTAATCACCATCACAAGACTGCGTTCACAGCCACCATCACCATTTTGAACTAAACAATCACCTAAAAACTAATTTTGAACTTCACAAATTGGGCTAGACATTTTCACAAACACCTTGTGGGTGCTAGATACATGAAGGGGAGGGTGTGGCCGAACCATGGGGCGGCGGGCTGAGCTGCGATGTAGGAGGAAACGGCGGTGCAGGCGCCGACGTAGGAGGTCACGGTGGTGCAGGGGTCGACGCGGGGCACTCGGGGATGTGCACGACGGCGGCGTACGTGGGCGCGCTCGGGGACGTGCACGGCGGCGGCGGCTTGGCGCTCGATGGTGGCGGCAGACAACGAAAGGAGGAGGTCCGGGAGCGGCCGGCGCGAGAGGGGGTCGTCGGCGGCGGAAAGGAGGGCGGTGGCGGCGTACGTGGGCGTGCTCGGGGACGTGCACGGCGGCGGCGGCTTGGCGCTCGATGGTGGCGGCAGACAACGGTAGGAGGAGGTCCGGGGAGCGGCCGGCGCGAGAGGGGGGTCGTCGGCGGCGGAAAGGAGGGCGGTGGCGGCGTGGGGAATGTGGCGGCGCGGGAAGTTGGGAAGAGAGATTGGGGCTGCGCGGGAGAAGGTTTGATTTGGGGATTTGGGGGCCGCACGCGGTGAGAAGAGAGCGAAGGGGTGAGCCCGGGCATATAATTTTTGGGGCCACCTTACCGCTGGTGGACCGCAGCCTTGTCCGCCAGCGGTAAGGTTTTTTTTTCTGTTTTTCTATTTTTTCCTTTATCTTTTCAAAAACATTTTTCATTTCTAAACACATTTGAAACACATGTGTGTATTTCAAAATAATTTTACAAATTATTTTTATAAATATCAGTTTTCTTTTTTTAAGTGGCAAAAAAATTTCGAGTAAAATTTGTTTCCCGGTCAATTGTTCCCGCCATTTTGTTCCCGCCCTTTTCCTCCCGCCATTTTTTCCCGCTGGCCTATATATCTCCCGCCCGTTTCTCCCACCAATTCTTCTCATCTCGGCCTATAAAAACCCCTGCGCACTGAGGTTGGTAAGCATTCTAGTCTACTCACTCGAACATGTCGAGATTTCCTTCAGATGGTAGTTTCCCGGGAGGAATGTCGGCACTAATTTTGAGGTTTACGGCCGAGTTCAAGGTAGAAAATAAGGAGATCCCATTCGAGGATATTGTTAGTCATCCACCTCATCTCCGTGAGCTATCAGCGAAGCTAGTTAGGCATGGGTGGCCATGTAGGAATAGGAAGGAAATAGAAAAAGAACTTCTGAGGCTGCATGCTAGGTGGCAGAAGAAGAAGGTAACATATAGGAGTGAAGCAGATATGTTGGATGCTCTTCGTAAACCGATTTTATGGGTCGAGGAGAGCGAGGATGAAGATGATATGTTCATGCCGACTGAAGCGAGCAAGAAAGCTGCTGCAGCGGCGGCGGCGTCAAAGGCAAGGGTGCGGCGTCGTCGAAGGACAAGGGTGAAGCATCGTCGAAGAGGAAGAGTGCATGATGCGGAGGCTGTGTCGATGGCAGATGACTTTTTTTTTTCAATTTATGTTGTGTTGTCGCTACTACCACTTTTCTTGTTGTCTGCGTAAGTTACAATGTTTGTTTAATAATATGTCTCGCACAACTTAATTTTTTTCGAACCAAATGACCAAGTTATGTCTCGTAAAACTTGATTTTTGACAAAAGTTTCAGAAATATTCTTCACAAAAAGCATACACACATGAGAGAAGACACAACGGGAGCACACACACATCGTGTTTTTTGCAAAAAATAATATGTATGAATCGATCAGAAGAATGATAGGAATCCAAATATTTCGATCATTACTTTTAGGTAACCGAATGGACCGAATTGACCGAATACATGAGAGAAGACACAACGGGAGCACACACACATCACTATATAGCTAGTCTACTCATTAGCGGCATTAAGACGATCGCCATTGGTATTATAGCCACGTAGACTATCCCACTTCCGCGCAATCTCGAAGCCGAGGCGAGCGTCAAGAGCGGCATACTCGACTTGATCGTAGCTCAATGGAACGTTCTCCCATCCGCAAATCCGGAGTTCTTCTTCGTCGTCGTCGTCCTTGCCCTTCTTCTTGTCCTTCTTGTTGTTCTTCTTCTTCTTCTCTAGTTTTGTCCCAATGATAGCATTGGAGAGAGCAACGAGACTCGGAGTAGGATTGCCGGTTGGGTTCCGCCTATCCCTCTAGAGGTCGACCACGGACGGAATTTCAATTCCGTAGTAGCGCAGCATCCGCAAGTCATTGTGGATAGCCACGCCGTAGAACTTGATGGTCTTGTCACCTAAGAAATCAACGAGGACCTGCGGCACCCCATCAGCCTTGCAGATCTGGAAGACAAGAGTCTCGGACGCCACCGAGAGTTGAACGACGGCGGCGCGCTGCCTTTTCTCGTATGGAAGATCCCTTTGTCGACCCGGGAGAGGATCGGTGAACTCGCAGTCGAGTCCAACGCACTTGGTCGGTGCGGCGTCGAGAAAGAACTTCTTCACGTCACGATGGAACCTGCACCTTCCATAATTTAAGCCACAGCTTCTCCTCCCCTACTTGATTGGAGCCCGATGGCCTCTCGTCGAGCCAATCCTCTCGTCGCTGTCTAGTGCGGACCAGCATACGATACACTGATCGGACAGACAGAATTCCTGAACGTTCATAATGCCAAGCCCAAGTATCTTCGTGGCGCCTCGAGCTCAGTAGGATTTTGCATATATGATCAACGTCCATCGGCAAAAAATACTCCTGCAACTTTGCCATGTTCCAGGACATTGTACCCATCTCAATAAAATCATTAACACGTACCGGGGGGTCCTCTTTGATGCATGCAATCGGCCTCAACATATGGTCTCGTGGAATCCAGTTTTGGTTCCATGCATGGGTGTTCTCCCCTGTACCAATCCGTCGGACCAGTCCCTGCCTCATGCATCCCTCCTTCCAGCAACGCTCGCCACACCTGTGATGGATGAGAGCCAAGAGTAGCCTCCAACAGATCCGTAGTTCGGAAATAAACCGCCAAAACTGCTGCGCTCTAAGCAAGCAAGGCCCCTTCATTCGTTGTCAGCCCAGCAGACCCCATCGGCCCACACATGAGAAGATCGAACCGCTGCTTCCGTTGCTCTCATGATATACTTTTTTTTGCGGGGGCTCTCATGATATACAACAAGGGCACTAAACTGAAAGCTCATAAAATAAAACATCACGGTCATACATCAAGCATTTTCGATGATAAAAAGCATGGTAAATATGATGTTGTCTGCCTGATATAACAAGTGACTACATCTGAAACAGATTAAACAACACAATTCTAAAGTAGCATAGAAATAAATTGCATCCAGTGGGAATATCGAGTTATTTATAAGATGTATAACATCTGACATTCACTACTCAGTTCTAGCATGTATACACTAAACATGTCTAGATACATTTGGGCTCAAACATGCTAAAACATCTTATATTTTGATACGGAGGGAGTAATATGCTAACACATAGACCACAAAATCCCCAAGTGTTGCTCAAGATGTGTTATGTCCGGTCCGGTCCGGACCTGACATTGGACCACTGAACCTATGGAACAAATTTCAGGTTTAGGTTTTTCCCGCACCTCCCGTTCCAGGTTCATGGGTACTCCTAGGTTCGGCCCTCTTCCCTGTACGGTGCATTGAATGCACCGGCCCGGTTCGACAGCTAGCTAGCCTCCATGCACGACAGCGAGTGCAGATTTCCTCTTGACGGCGGCGGCGTGTTCGCCTCCGTGCACGACGCCATCTGCAGCTTTCCTAGTGACGTGCGCTCATTTGCGGCGGGAGGCTGGTCCCAACGACCGTGGCGCTGCGACTGGGGTTCTAATACGTCTCAAACGTATCTATAATTTTTGATGTTCCATGCTGTTATTATATCAATTGCTACATGTTTTGGTTACACTTTATATCATTTTTATGCATTTTCTGGGACTAACCTATTAACAAGATGCCACAGTGCCAGTTCCCTGTTTTCTGCTGTTTTTGGTTTCAGAAAATCTATTAAGGAAATATTCTCGGAATTGGACGAAACAAAAGACATCGTCAATAATATCACGAGGAGATCACGGAGTCCAAAGGGGAGTCGGAGCAGACCCACCAGGGGGCCACGCCACACTAGGGCGCGGCCCAGGGTGGGCCCGCGCCCCCTATGGCGTGGTGGCCCCCCTCGGCCACCGACGCCGCCTCTTCGCCTATATATTCTCCGCGACGCGAAAACCCTATTACGGTCGATCATATTCCACGAAAAGTTCCGTCGCGGCCGTCATCGTCAATCTCAGATCGGAGGAGTTCTGAAGCTCTTCCCGGCACCCTGCCGGAGGGGAGATCATCACCGGAGGGCTCTACATCACCATGCCTGCCTCCGGAGTGATGCGTGAGTAGTCCACCCCTGGACTACGGGTCCATAGCAGTAGCTAGATGGTTGTCTCTCTACCTTGTGCCTCCATGTTTAGATCTTGTGAGCTGCCTAACATGATCAAGATCATCTTATTGTAATGCTAGATGTTGTGTTTGCTGGGATCCGATGAATATTGATACCATGTTTATTCAAGTTGTTTATCTATGTGCTCTTGATCTTGCATGCTCTCCGTTGCTAGTAGATGCTTTGGCCAAGTAGATGCTTGTGACTCCAAGAGGGGGTATTTATGCTCGATAGTGGGTTCAGTCTCTAGATATCTGGATCAGTGACAGAAAGGTCTAAGATGGTAGATGTGCTGTTGCTACTAGGGATAAAACATTGGTGCAGTGTCCAAGGGCACTTGTATTGATTACATTACACACTTTACTTCATGCAATAATCTGTTGTTAGCAACTTAATACTGAATAGGATGCGGATGCTGCCTTGAAGGTGGATTATTTAGGCATAGATGCGTTGGAATAACGGTCTATGTACTTTGTTGTAATGCCCAACTAGATTTCATAGTAGACATCTTGGCATGTATTGCATTGTTATGCCCTCTCTATTTGTCAATTGCCCAGCTGTAATTTGTTTACCCAACATGCTAGTTATCTGTTCTGAGAGAGACACCACTAGTGAACTGTGGACCCTGGTCCAATTTCCTCATACTGTTTACACAACCTGCTGCAATCATCTGTTTCCTGTTACTTGCTGTTTTCCTGCTGTTTTCCACACCATACGTTTAACTCTTTGTTTCTGCAAGACCGGAGAGATTGACAACCTCTCTGTTTCGTGTTGGGCAAAGTTCTGGTTTGTGTCTGTGCAGATTCCACGTTGGTGCAAGCTCCCTAGCGCCAGGGGGAGTCAACATCAACAACCTTCCGATAGATCGTCAAGTCCTACTGGATTGATAACCTTGGGTAGATTTTCAAGGGAAAACTTCTGCTGTCTACATCATAACCTTCCTCTTGGGGTTCACCAACACGTAGCCATCAAGCTGTTTTCTGGCGCCGTTGCCGGGGACTTGGAGGCTATTGGAAAGGGGAGTCTCTCAGTTCCAATCTCTTTACTTTGTTTTTTGTCTTGTTTTAGTTTTGTTTTGCTTGCTGTTAAAAATCAAAAACCCAAAAAAATTAAATTCCTGCATCTAGTTTTTAATTTCGAGTTGCCCTGTTGCTTGTTTTAGTCTTGCTAAAATGAGTAATCCTGATAATACTGAGTGGTCTGACTTTAACAAATTCGAGTTCACAGCTTTACCTATCTTGAAACCTGAATTTTCCATGATAAACATACAAGTAGGTAGTGGCTCTGTCATAGGGGAAAACAACATTGAGCAATTTCTGAACTTTGTGAGAAAGTCTGATGACTTTAAAAAGAAATCTATAGCTGAACTTGCTCCTAATTATGAAACTGCCATAGCTTCCCTTGTTCAAATGCTAGAAGCTAGGTTTGTTAATATGCATCCTATAATGCAACACATGTTTTTAGCACTTCATGATATGAAAAATGGTGAAAAGAAAGACTTTGTGTTAGAAACTTTGCATGAAGAATTGGGAGATGTTGCTAAGGAAGCTAGAATGATCTTTGCTAAATATAAAATGTTTGATTGCTACACTGATGTTATGAAAATTCTTAGAACAAGAAGGGAAAATAGAGCTAAATATTCTAATCAACCTTTTGCTAAGAATGGTCTGAAAATTCCAATCCCCTATAAAATGATGGCATTGCATGACACTTTAGAAAATAATTTTGGATGGATTGTGCCTGAAAATCTTTTTGATGAAGAGAGTGTACCTAAGAGAAAAGAAAAAGAGAACTCTGAAACTAGCATAAGTAGCATACAATGCATTGTTGATAAGACTTTTAAGCTTTCATTGTATGATCTGGATCTTGACAATACTTGATGCATCTCTTCATGCCTAGCTCAAAGGCATTAAAGAAAAGCACTTCTGGGAGATAACCCATGTTTTTATTTGCTGTTTTATTTTTGTTTTCTTGAGTCAAGGATGCTTGTTTACCTCTGTAGCAACTCCTTTGTATCTTTTATTTGCTGTTTTGTTGTGCCAAGGAGAGTTACTAATGCAAAGTTGGTTTTTATTTTCGGGACTGCATTGGGACAGATTGCTGTTCGTCACCGTTTAATTCAGTAGAAAATCAGAAAAAATCGAAAAATGCTGAAACTTTTTGTGCATGTTCCTGATGATGTTACGCAACTTTCATTATTTCAAAAGTTTTTCATCTGAGCATCGTAAGTGCCTCGAAAAAATTCGTCATTACAGACTGTTCTGGTTTGACAGATTCTGTCTTTTATTTTGCATTCTCTCTTTTACAAGTTTTTAAGTGGTTTCTTTTCGTGTAAAAGTGCCCACTTGAGCCTAGTAACAGTGGCTAATGTTTAAAATAGTTGGCTTGTGAGTTTTGTCTTTGCTAGAACTTTGAAGTATTATCTTTTAGTGCACTAACCTGCTAATGAGAAAAGCTGTTAAGTTTTGGTGTGAAGGAAGTTTTCAAGTGTTGATAGAGGAGAATGATATTACATGATCAAGAAGAGTGAAGAGCTTAAGCTTGGGGAGGCTTACCTCCCCAGCATATTTCAAGAAGACTCAAGCATCTAAGCTTGGGGATGCCCAAGGCATCCCCTTCTTCATCTACAAATTATCAGGTCATCTCTAATGGTGCTATATTTTTATTGCTTCATACTAGTGTACTCTTCCTTGGAGCGTCAGTGTGTTTTTGTTTTCAGTTTGTTTTGTTTTGTTTGCTGTGCTATACTTGTTGGATCCTAGTATTCATGTTTGGGAGAGAGACACGCTCCACTTTTTCATTAGAATACTCTTGTGCTTCACTTATACTTGTTGAGTATTCCTGTCTAGTTGCTGTTATTGCTGTTAGCTCTCAGTTTTTCATACATCTCTTGTTAGAGCTTTCAGTTTCTTTTGAAGAAAGTACTCTCTTGCTTCACTTATATCTGTTTGGAGAGTTGTCAAATAAGTTGATTGGTGTTTGGTTGGACCAGAAAAATGCTATGCATGTGGTAGTGGTATAAAATGCTTACATGAATCTTTTTAGATCGTTGTCTTGAGTAATTTGATGCTTGCCAATTGTTTTGAGCTGTCAAGTAATTAATGTTTAAGCTTGTGCATCATGTAAGTAATGGCTATTAATGAAGAACTACTATAAGGATTTTCTGCTATAATAATCTGTTGCATAATTGGAAGTCCATAGTAGTCTAGATAATTTTTGGATGAAGGCTATGTGTTAACAAGGAAGACAGTGGGAGTCTATGGTTCGTCAAACCTTGTGTTTTATGTACACTCTTGCTATTCCAGTTGATAATGATGTTTGCTTATAATAACCTTGCTAGCCTAAACTCTGTACTAAGAGGGAATGCTTCTTGTACATCCAAAACCTTGAGCCAAATCCATGCCACCTGTGTCCACCATACCTACCTATTATGTGGTGTTTTCACCATTCCAAGTAAATTTCTTCATGTGCTATCTACTAACTACTCAAAACTGTTACATTTCCTTTTTGTGTCACTACTTGAAAAGCTCATAAGGACGTAGTAGTGAGATTTGTCATCTTCCATGCTAATTAATTTACAAGGATTGGCAGCTTCATCTGCTTCTCCACCTTTTATTTTGCATTAAAGAGCTGGTTAGTCCACCCTATAAATAAATAAATAAATAGACACTCCTCCATGGTGAATGTTGGTGGGCACCCGAGGATTCGGTTAGCCATGGTTTGTGGAAAGTAAATGGTTGGGAGGAGTGTCACCAATAAGTGCTTGTTACAAGTGCAGTCCTAAAAACTCTCGGAACCGCTCTAAAAGTTAGTTAGCCATGGAAGATGACAAGTACCTGCTATTTGATTTGTTGACACCTGTATACACCATTACCTTACAAAACAATATTTTATGCTCTCTATATGCCTTCGGGAACTACAGCTCTAGCACATGATGTTAATCCCTGCTTCCCTCTGCGAAGGGCCATTCTTTTACTTTTATGTTGAGTCAGTTTTCCCACTTCTTTCTGTCTACTTAAGCAAACATCATTGTCAACTCCAGTATAACAGTTTTTACATAACTTTGTGTTTGGTTGATCATATTCTTTGCATTGACATTATCTATATGATATACATGTTGAAAGTTGAAGCAAAAGCTGAAGCTATTATCTTCCTTTGTGTTGATACAAACACTTTCATGTTGAGAATTATTGCTGCTGTGAACTAACTATTATGTTAGACTATTATATCTCTAAATGTTTTATAGTATTATTCATGAAAGTTTGCACTTGTGTGATCACTTATGTTTACTCTTTATTTACTTGCTTGCAAACTATAGACCATTGGCTTGGATCACTTCATTCAGATCATGTGCATTACATTGTTATTTGATCAAAGATTGTGTTGGTAGCATGTCACTTCAAAAATTATCTGTTTTTATCGTTTACCTACTCGAGGACGAGCAGGAACTAAGCTTGGGGATGCTTGATACGTCTCAAACGTATCTATAATTTTTGATGTTCCATGCTGTTATTATATCAATTGCTACATGTTTTGGTTACACTTTATATCATTTTTATGCATTTTCTGGGACTAACCTATTAACAAGATGCCACAGTGCCAGTTCCCTGTTTTCTGCTGTTTTTGGTTTCAGAAAATCTATTAAGGAAATATTCTCGGAATTGGACGAAACAAAAGACATCGTCAATAATATCACGAGGAGATCACGGAGTCCAAAGGGGAGTCGGAGCAGACCCACCAGGGGGCCACGCCACACTAGGGCGCGGCCCAGGGTGGGCCCGCGCCCCCCTATGGCGTGGTGGCCCCCCTCGGCCACCGACGCCGCCTCTTCGCCTATATATTCTCCGCGACGCGAAAACCCTATTACGGTCGATCATATTCCACGAAAAGTTCCGTCGCGGCCGTCATCGTCAATCTCAGATCGGAGGAGTTCTGAAGCTCTTCCCGGCACCCTGCCGGAGGGGAGATCATCACCGGAGGGCTCTACATCACCATGCCTGCCTCCGGAGTGATGCGTGAGTAGTCCACCCCTGGACTACGGGTCCATAGCAGTAGCTAGATGGTTGTCTCTCTACCTTGTGCCTCCATGTTTAGATCTTGTGAGCTGCCTAACATGATCAAGATCATCTTATTGTAATGCTAGATGTTGTGTTTGCTGGGATCCGATGAATATTGATACCATGTTTATTCAAGTTGTTTATCTATGTGCTCTTGATCTTGCATGCTCTCCGTTGCTAGTAGATGCTTTGGCCAAGTAGATGCTTGTGACTCCAAGAGGGGGTATTTATGCTCGATAGTGGGTTCAGTCTCTAGATATCTGGATCAGTGACAGAAAGGTCTAAGATGGTAGATGTGCTGTTGCTACTAGGGATAAAACATTGGTGCAGTGTCCAAGGGCACTTGTATTGATTACATTACACACTTTACTTCATGCAATAATCTGTTGTTAGCAACTTAATACTGAATAGGATGCGGATGCTGCCTTGAAGGTGGATTATTTAGGCATAGATGCGGTTGGAATAACGGTCTATGTACTTTGTTGTAATGCCCAACTAGATTTCATAGTAGACATCTTGGCATGTATTGCATTGTTATGCCCTCTCTATTTGTCAATTGCCCAGCTGTAATTTGTTTACCCAACATGCTAGTTATCTGTTCTGAGAGAGACACCACTAGTGAACTGTGGACCCTGGTCCAATTTCCTCATACTGTTTACACAACCTGCTGCAATCATCTGTTTCCTGTTACTTGCTGTTTTTCCTGCTGTTTTCCACACCATACGTTTAACTCTTTGTTTCTGCAAGACCGGAGAGATTGACAACCTCTCTGTTTCGTGTTGGGCAAAGTTCTGGTTTGTGTCTGTGCAGATTCCACGTTGGTGCAAGCTCCCTAGCGCCAGGGGGAGTCAACATCAACAACCTTCCGATAGATCGTCAAGTCCTACTGGATTGATAACCTTGGGTAGATTATTCAAGGGAAAACTTCTGCTGTCTACATCATAACCTTCCTCTTGGGGTTCACCAACACGTAGCCATCAGGTTCCTCCGCACGGCCAGCAGCGGGAGGCCGACTCCCGGCGTCGGCGCTGAACTTATACGACGCGTCCTCGTCGATCCTCTCGACCGCCACGCTCTGGCTTCTTGCCTGCACGTCTGCCACTGGCACGTCCCGCTGCTGCTGCCGCTGCAACATGGCGCGCAAGAACTCACTGACGGCTGACGTCCTCGTCTCCGCCGTCCGGGCGCCGCCGCGTCGGAGGCGAGCTAAAAATAGCCGCCTGCGGCAGGAGCGTATCTCCCGCATGCCAACGCGCGTGGCCGGCGCCGACCTCCGCCGCGTGATCACCTCATCTTCGACACAGGGGATATGATTCTTGGAGCCAGTAAGGGCGGGCTGATCGGGCTGGCAACGTAGAGCGGCCTGGTTGGCGGCGCCGGTATCGGCGCCATCTCCGGCGTGGTGGTGGCCATGGAGGTCGTGGACAGGCCCATTGATGTCTATGTGTGATTCTATTCTTGTAGACAGTGTTGGGCCTCCAAGAGCAGAGGTTTGTAGAACAGCAGCAAGTTTCCCTTAAGTGAATCACCCAAGGTTTATCGAACTCAGGGAGGTAGAGGTCAAAGATATCCCTCTCAAGCAACCCTGCAATTAAGATACAAGAAGTCTCTTGTGTCCCCAACACACCTAATACACTTGTCAGATGTATAGGTGCACTAGTTCGGCGAAGAGATAGTGAAATACAAGTAATATGGATGATTATAAGTAGTAACTGCAATCTGAAATAAAGATGGCAGCACGCAAACATGTAGCAGAACTTGATGTAAACGGTGTTTCAATGCTTAGAAACAAGGCCTAGGGATCATACTTTCACTAGTGGACACTCTCAACAATGATCTCATAACTGAATAAGTAAAAGCTACTCTTAAACACTCTCTTATTGGATAACAAACACCATTCATTGTGTAGGGCTACAAAAGCACACCTCAAGCCGGAGTAAACAAGCGCCACAACGTCATAAAGGAGTCACACACGGTGCACACACTGTCACCTTTACACCGTGGAGAGTACCGGAGTTCATATTAAAGTAACCTCTAGAGTGCATAATAAATAAAGAGTAACATCTACATATTCAACTAGATTAGCACAACTGAACACAAGTAAATACTACTCGGGATTATTCTCCTTCTTGATGAAGCAAGAGTACTATGCGTAGGGCTGCAAAAGCACACCTCAAAGTCTGAGTAAACAAACACCACAATTCCCAAGAATAAGCCATGATAAATGTCTAAATTATTCATAGAGTCACACAAGTACCCACACTGTCACCTTGATACCGTGTTGTCACAATGACTCCAGAAACTAGACAAAATCACTTGAGTAGCATAAACATTATTAATGCATTCAGCGATACTAGCAATACACATGATTACATAAAGATCACACCATGGGAGAGAGAGATGAACCACATAGCTACCGGTAGAGCCCTCAGCCTCGGGGGAGAACTAATCCCTCCTCATCATGGGAGTCAGCAGCGGCGATGAAGATGGCGGTGGAGTCGATGGAGATGGCTCCGGGGGCAATTCCCTGTCCCGGCAGCGTGCCGGAACAGAGACTTCTGTCCCCCAAAACTTGTCGTCGATGGCGGCGGCGCTGCGGAACTCTTCTGGAAATATGACTTGGTATTTTAGGGTTTTCGCGTCTGAGGCAATATATAGGCGAAGGGGCGATGTCGGCGGACCTCCGAGGGGCCCAAACCATATGGCGGCGCGGTGGGGTCCCGAGGGGGCCACGCCATATGGCGGCACGGCAGGAGGTAGGCCCGCGCCGCCAGGTGGTTTGGCCGCCTCCTGGCTCCTCTTCGTCTCCCCTTCGGACTTCGTGTACGTGTTGGAAAAATAGGGACTTGGCCTTTTGTTTCGTGCAATTCCGAGAATATTCGCGGAAGTACTTTTCTGAAACCAAAAACAGCAGAAAACAGGGAACTGGCACTGTGGCATCTTGTTAATAGGTTAGTCCCAGAAAATGCATAAAAGTGATATGAAGTGTATATAAAACATGTAGCAAATGGTATAATATAAGCATGGAACATCAGAAATTATGGATACGTTGGAGACGTATCAAGCATCCCCAAGCTTAGTTCTACTCGCCCTCGAGTAGGTAAAACGATAACAACAAATAATTTCTGAGGAGACATGCTTTCACACAATCTTGATCATAATATTGTAAGGCATGTAAGCTGTGATCAAATCATTCAAAGCAAAGGTATATAGTTGATATCAAAAGATAATAAAGCAAGAGTCAAACAAGCTAAAAGTTTTCATGAACTATTGTTTCAAAGACATGAAACCGTACAAGGTTCATTAAAGATGATTTAAGTATCCAGCATAAGAGTTCTATCCTTCAAACCAAGCATCAAGTAAATTTTCATAACATAGAAGGATTCAGCCAAGTAAACATAAACATGAACGTCATGAATCAACTGTTTCGAAGTCTACTCAACCGGTGAGCGCAAGCATTTGGTATTGGCACCATGATGTTATGGCAAAGAGAACATTAATGGGGGTTTGGAAGGCCAAAGGAAGAAAGTCTCACAAAGCTATAAGTGATCATTAGACAAGAGGAAGTCTTATGATCGAAGCTATGTAAGGAGTAGTGATTGCCATGCAACGGATGCACATAGAGCTATATGTGTATGAAAGCTCTCTAATGGAACTAGTGGGGGTGCATCCAACTTGGTTGCTCATGAAGACCTAGAGCACTTTTGAGGAGGCTCATCATTGGAATATACAACCCAAGTTCTATAGTGTAAATTCCCCACATAGTTATACAAGTAGAACATGAAAACTGCAAGTGCTAAACATGAGCACAACTTTGATAAAGGATAGTAGTGTTGCCCCCTTTTCTTTATTCTTTTTTTTCTTTTTTTTTCTTTTTCTGTTTCACTTTTCGATGGCCTCCATGGCTCTTTTCTAGCAGGGGCAACACTCTAATATGATTACAAACTTTTTGGTACAAATAACTCATAATAAACAAAACATGATGTATAAAACTGTATGCCTCTGCCAGTGTAGCAGTATATGCAATGATCTAGCGTAACATGGGTAAACCACACATCAGCTGTATAGAATCATGTAAAGCAATATGTATGTGATGAATGACAACAAGTCATGTAATGTAAGATGGATGTTGCATGGCAATATATCTCGGAACAGCTATGAAAATGCTGTGGTAGGTAGGTATGGTGGCTGTTTTGAGAAGATGTATAAGCTTATGTGTAGGAGAACAAGAGAAAGTCCTCCCACGGGTTTGGATGTACTGGCGAAGTATGCACAACTCTCAATGTGAGCAGAAGGCAATGCACAGCACCGAAGAGGCTAGCAAAATATGGATGGTGGAAGTGCCAAAAACCGTAGCTTAACATTAGTCAAAAAGAACTCACAAGTTTATTGCAAACAACTAGCAGGTTCAACATTAAGAGCATGATTAAAATTCACTCCAAGAAGGGCCGTTCACGGCGGTACAAGTACCCCGTTAGATCCCTCGACCTTCAGCACAACTTAGTTACTACGATGCACTTTCAGACATGGAAAGCTATCAAGTCCAACTACACCTTCAACAATTTTAGTATAGTTTGTAGTACGGTACAAGCTTAAAGACAACAATCCACTAATGATTTTAACTTAATTAACCAGCAAGCTTTACCATCTAAATATCTCAAAACATTTGCAAAGAATCAAGTTATCAAAGTTTCAATGATCTACAAGATTATGCAAGTTTTCATACCACTACCACATGCAGCATTTTCTTTCTTCCAAGCAAACACCAAGCAACTTACTTAAACATAAACTCTCCAAATGATAATATAATGCAGCAAGAGAGTATTTATAAACACGTGCTAACAGCTCAAAGAGATGCATGAAAAACAGGAGCTAAAAGCACTGCAGTAGCTAGTTAAGAATACTCAACAAATATAAGTGAAGAACATGAGTATTCACATGAAAAAGCGGAGCGTGTCTCTCTCCCACACAAGGATTGCTAGGATCCGAATTTATTCAAACAAAAACAAAAATAAAAGCACACAGACGCTCCAAGTAAAGCGCATAAGATGTGAAAGAATTAAAATATAGTTTCACTAGAGATGACCTGATAAGTTGTTGATGAAGAAGGGGATGCCTTGGGCATCCCCAAGCTTAGACGCTTGAGTCTTCTTGAATATGGCTGGGGATGAACCACGGGGGCATCCCCAAGCTTAGCTTTTCACTCTTCTTGATCATAATATCACCTCTCTTGATCCTTGAAAACTTCCTTCACACTAAACTCGAAATAGTTCTCATTAGAGGGTTAGTGCATAATCAAAAATTCTCATATTCTGTGATGACACAATCATTATTAAAGCTTCTGGACATTAGCTACAGCCACCAATGCTTTGTGGAGCAAAGAAATCCACTCAAACATAGTAAAAGAGCGAATGCAAAACAAAAGGCAGAATCTGTCAAAAACAGAACAGTCTGTGAAGACGAATTTTTTCGAGCACTTAAGTTGCTCAGATGGAACTGGTCCAGTTTAATGAAAGTTGCGTACATATCTGAGGAAGATGCGTGATTTTTACAGAATTTTTCGATTTTCTCCAGGGAGAAAAGCTCAAATTCGTGACAGCTAAAAATCTGTCTCTGCGCAGAAATCCAAATCTTGCATCAACTTTCAATAAAAGGCTTTACTTGGCACAACAATGCAATAAAATAAAGATACAAAGGAGTTGCTACAGAAGTAACAAGCACCTTGACTCAAAACAAAAAGAAAAGCAAAAATAACAGAAAATAAAAACAATGGGTTGTCTCCCATAAGCGCTTTTCTTTAAAGCCTTTTAGCTAGGCATGATGATTTTATGATGCTCACATAAAGATGAGAGTTGAAACATAAAAGAGAGTATCAAGAAGCATATATAAAACATGTTTAAGTCTAACCCACTTCCTATGCAAAGGAGTCTTGTAAAAAAATAAATCAATAAAGCATAAAGTGACTAGCATAGAAGGCAAAACAAGTGCAACTTCAAAAATTTCAACATAAAGAGAGGAGACTTAATATTATTGTGATATATGAAGCCGTGTCTCCCTCTCTCATAAGAACTTTCAGTAGGTCTTAAAGTACCCAGCAAATAAAAGCAAATCAAGAGAAAGCTCAAAACTTTCATCATAAAGAGAGGTGGTTTAGTAACATAAAGATTTCTATAACCATACTTTCCTCTCTCAAAATAATTTTCAGTGGCATCATGAATAAACTCAACAATATAGCTATCACATAAAGCATTCTTATCATGATCCACATGCATAAAAGTATCATTACTCTCCACATAAGCATGAACATTATCATTAGTAATAGTGAGAGTAAAAGTATCACATCCATCATTGTAATCATCATAAATAGGAGGCATAGAATAATCAAAATGATTTTTATCCTCAATAGTAGATGGACTGAGAATATCATATTCATCATTGTAAACATCATATATAGGAGGCATATCATAATCAACATAAACTATATCCTCAATAGTAGGTGGACTGAAAATATCACAATGATTATAATCATCATATATTGGAGGCAAAGTATTATCAAAGCAAATTTCCTCCTTAAAGCTTGGGGGACTAAAAATATCATATTCATCACAACCAGCTTCCCCAAGCTTAGACTTTTCCATAGCATTGGCAATAATGGTGTTCAAAGAATTTATAGTAATACCATTGCTACCATCATGCAAACAAGCCTCCATAGGTTTTTTAATTTTCTCCTCAAAAGCATCATGTCCTAATTCAATATAAAGTTCATAAAGATCTCTAATTTTTTTGTTGTTTTCCATTAAGCCTAACTAGTGAAAATAAAAACAAGAAACAAAAAGATATAATTACAGAATCTAAAGGAATACCTTCGAGCACTCACACACTAGCAACAACACTAGAAAATAGCTTAGTAGCCAGAGGATGTGAATACCTTTTACCTTACCTCCCCGGCAACGGCGCCAGAAAATAGCTTGATGTCTACGTGTGCTTCTATTCTTCTAGACAGTGTTGGGCCTCCAAGAGCAGAGGTTTGTAGAACAGCAGCAAGTTTCCCTTAAGTGAATCACCCAAGGTTTATCGAACTCAGGGAGGTAGAGGTCAAAGATATCCCTCTCAAGCAACCCTGCAATTAAGATACAAGAAGTCTCTTGTGTCCCCAACACACCTAATACACTTGTCAGATGTATAGGTGCACTAGTTCGGCGAAGAGATAGTGAAATACAAGTAATATGGATGATTATAAGCAGTAACTGCAATCTGAAATAAAGATGGCAGCACGCAAACATGTAGCAGAACTTGATGTAAACGGTGTTTCAATGCTTAGAAACAAGGCCTAGGGATCATACTTTCACTAGTGGACACTCTCAACAATGATCTCATAACTGAATAAGTAAAAGCTACTCTTAAACACTCTCTTATTGGATAACAAACACCATTCATTGTGTAGGGCTACAAAAGCACACCTCAAGCCGGAGTAAACAAGCGCCACAACGTCATAAAGGAGTCACACACGGTGCACACACTGTCACCTTTACACCGTGGAGAGTACCGGAGTTCATATTAAAGTAACCTCTAGAGTGCATAATAGATAAAGAGTAACATCTACATATTCAACTAGATTAGCACAACTGAACACAAGTAAATACTACTCAGGATTATTCTCCTTCTTGATGAAGCAAGAGTACTATGAGTAGGGCTGCAAAAGCACACCTCAAAGTCTGAGTAAACAAACACCACAATTCCCAAGAATAAGCCATGATAAATGTCTAAATTATTCATAGAGTCACACAAGTACCCACACTGTCACCTTGATACCGTGTTGTCACAATGACTCCAGAAACTAGACAAAATCACTTGAGTAGCATAAACATTATTAATGCATTCAGCGATACTAGCAATACACATGATTACATAAAGATCACACCATGGGAGAGAGAGATGAACCACATAGCTACCGGTAGAGCCCTCAGCCTCGGGGGAGAACTACTCCCTCCTCATCAAGGGAGTCAGCAGCGGCGATGAAGATGGCAGTGGAGTCGATGGAGATGGCTCCGGGGGCAATTCTCCGTCCCGGTAGCGTGCCGGAACAGAGACTTCTGTCCCCCGAAACTTGTCGTCGATGGCGGTGGCGCTGCGGAACTCTTCTGGAAATATGACTTGGTATTTTAGGGTTTTCGCGTCTGAGGCAATATATAGGCGAAGGGGCGATGTCGGCGGACCTCCGAGGGGCCCAAACCATATGGCGGCGCGGTGGGGTCCCGAGGGGGCCACACCATATGGCGGCGCGGCAGGAGGTAGGCCCGCGCCGCCAGGTGGTTTGGCCGCCTCCTGGCTCCTCTTCGTCTCCCCTTCGGACTTCGTGTACGTGTTGGAAAAATAGGGACTTGGCCTTTTGTTTCGTGCAATTCTGAGAATATTCGCAGAAGTACTTTTCTGAAACCAAAAACAGCAGAAAACAGGGAACTGGCACTGTGGCATCTTGTTAATAGGTTAGTCCCAGAAAATGCATAAAAGTGATATGAAGTGTATATAAAACATGTAGCAAATGGTATAATATAAGCATGGAACATCAGAAATTATGGATACGTTGGAGACGTATCACCCATCGTTATATGGCGCTCCGACGAGTCGAGCGTCTACGTGCTGGACGTGATATGTAGCCTGCTGACCGGTCATATGCTGCGCGGGAAGGTGGATCCCTTCGTGCAGAACGCCATCGACAGCCAGATGAACGATGTGGACAGCGGCCTCCGGCAGTGTCGCGGCGTTCCCGCGGCTGGTGGGTTGCCCCGCTGCTGGGTTGGGAACGACTGCGAGACAGTCCGGAAAGGAGGATGGAGGATACGACAGGGGGCTACAGATTCGCTCTACCCGACGAGCTTATTCCGGTGCCGGCGAGGAACCTAGTCCTGCGACGGCCGTCGTCCAGTTCGTATCCAGAGAGGTGCGGTTCTACCCTAGGTTTGACAGGGTTAGATCCACTCAGACCTAATATTTTGTGGGTTGGCCCGTTACCCTATTGGTAACAAAATTCAAGTTCGGTCCAGCAGGTCAGTGGGCCGAACCGGACCAATCGTATCATGAAGTGTTGCTACCAAGTAACATTGGTTAGTTGGAATCCATAATCCATAAAAACAAGAAACCTAATTACACATCGCAACAAGAAACCTAATAACATTGGTACTTCGCCCGGAACTTCGCTTGCTTCGCGAAAGGAGCTCGCCGCTGCTTCCCTGCCAGGCAGGCGTCACAGAGTTGGTTCACGTGCTCCACTAGAGGGAGGCCACGCACCATGTCGCCTTTCGCCAGTCGGCACAAGTTGTCGAAGTTGAGGTGCCCGAACCTCGCATGCCAAGTCCAGGCCTAGTCGTCACCGGTGTGCACAGCTAGGCACACCGGCTGGCCGACTCGCGCCAGCAGCTTGTACATCTGGTTCGGCTCCTGCCTAACCTTGACCAGGAGCTGCCGCTCCCTATCACACACTCGGAGGAACCCATCCTCGATCAGCACCTGACAGCTGTTCTCGTCGAACTGGCTCAGGCTGATGATTTTCGTGTTGAGCCAGGGCATGTAGTATACCCCGGTGATGGCCTGGTGCTCGCCTGTCTTGCAGACGAACATCACTGTCCCTTGCTCACAGGTGTCGACTCGTGAGCCGTCGGCGAACTTGACAGTTCTGACGACGCTTGCATCGAGCTCAGCGAACGCGACGCGATCACCAGTCATGTGATTGGTAGCGCCTGAGTCAAGGTACTAGACACTTCTTGGCTTCCCCCTCTTGCGCCAAGTTGACCTACGCCTTCTCCTCCAGCAGGAGGAGGACTGGCTCCTCCCGAGCCGGGTTGGCCGACTCCTCCCAAGTCGCCATGGTCGGCTCCTGTCGAGCCGACACTGTCGAATCCTCTCGACCCGACATGGTCAGGTCATCGCGACCTGACATGACCAACTACTCTCGAGTCGGCATGTCCCACTCCGTGATCCACTAGATCTGCGCGGGTTCCTTTGGAGGAGTCGACACTCCCTCCGACTTTACCACTGGTCGAGTTGCTGACTCTTCCACCAGTCGAGACGAGGGTGCCGCCTCCGAGGTGCCTGACTCTGCCTGGTGAGTCGGAACAGGGAGTTGTGGGGCAGACGCAACGGTGCAGGCGGCATCATGAGCAGCGCGTCATCGTCGTCGTCTCCACCACGCACGAGGTGGGCTTCCTCCTTGCGCTTGTTCTTGCGGCAGTCCCACACCCATTGGCTGGCGACTCCGCAATAGCGACACTTGTCTTTCGACGAGTCGCGGTTCCCGGCTCCACGAGCCGAGTTTCCCCTGCCGCGTCCGCGCGGCTTCCGCCGCGACGTCCGACTTGGCTGGACAATGATCCTCCGTCCTACAGCCGCATCCACGCGAACCACTCCTCTCCAGAGAGAAGTAGTTTGCGGGCTGGCTTGGCCTCGGGATTCTCTACCTCGTACCGCTCCTCGGCCGCCTTGAGCCGACCGAGGAGCTCCTCGATGGAGAGCTTGTCGAGGTCGAGCAAGGTCTCGATGGAGCATGCCATCTGCAAGAACTACGAGGGGACGACGGAGAGGAACTTGCAAATGGTGTCCAGCTTGCTGATGGTGCCCTGAGCACATCGAGCTGCAACACGAGGGACCAGAGTCGCATGGCAAACTCGTCGATGTCCTCGCCGTCATTGAACTTGAGGGCCTCGAACTACTTCTTCAGCGTCGTCGCCTTCGCGTCGCGGACACGGGTCACTCTGACCCGCATCGTCTTCACCGCCACTCACGGCTCCTTCACCGTCGCATTGGTCGCGAGGGTGGAGATGATCTCCGGCGGGACGGGCATCAGCAGGTAATCCATTGCCGCTCGGTCCGTCTCGCGCTCTGTCGTGTCGTCCTTGACGGCCTTCCAGACTTGGCGCGCCTCAAGTTTGACCTGCATGAGGAGCGCCTAGTCCGCGTAGTTCGTGCGTGTGAGCAGCGGCCACGAACCACCAGAATCCCGCACCACTCGCTGCACCACTAGCGAGCTTGTGGCCTCCTTGTCCTCCCCCGGATGAGCGCCTTCTGCCAGGTCATCTCCGGTGAGCTCTCAAGAATTCAGGCTCTGATACCAATTGTTGCCCCGAAACCTAGAGTGCTTTTGTTTTGGTTTGCCTCAATTTTCTCTTCTCTATTCTTCCCATTTAAATAGGGGCCGGATCTGTTTACAAAGTCAACTAAGCTGTCAGATCCGACTTGATGTGACAGGACCTATAACGTCATGACTCAATGTTGATGGCGTCACTGACTCGAAACTACTGTAGGCGATGTCTAGCATGTCATAACTACCTACTCCGTACTGGTGCAGACGCACCACTCCAGGACACCGGCTATAGGACACAAGATCCTACCCAGCACCCGGCTACCGGCTCCTGAGACGGAGCCGACTTCCAACTGCCACGACCTGGAACAGACTTCGGAGTCGGGCGAACTCTCTCAACTCGGGACACTCCCCGAAGTCGGAACACACCACTGGCTTCTCTAGCCGGAGTCGACATGAAACACAAGCCTATTCCAACAGAAAAGTCTAAGCGTTGGATGCAAAAGTTTGTGTCACTGCCGAACCAGACGCCAGGATTTGTTGTTGTGACTGTCGGTTGGGCCGGGATTCCAATCCTAGCGTCGACATATAAGCAGCGCGCTGTGGATGCTCTTAAACCCTGCATCAAGGGCGCTCCTTTTCACCACCTTCAGCGGCGTGAGCGGGACGCGCCGCACAGGGCTCTTCCCTGTGGCGCTTAGTTAGGCTGCGGCCCATCAGGTATGTCTACTGTTTTTTTCTTTTTTCTTTTCTAAAATCTGAGCTTTTTTAAAATCTGGATATTTCTAAAATCTGAAAATTTTATAATTTGAACAATTTTCGAATCTGAACAATTTTGAAATCTGAAACATTTTCAAATTTGAACGATTTTCAAGTATGAACAATTTTGAATCTGAATTATTTTTGAATTCGATTAAATTTCGAATCTGAACAATTTTCGAATCTGAACGACTTTTTGAATGCGAACGATTTTTGAATTTGAACACTTTTTGAATTTAAACAATTTTCGAATAGGAATGATTTTTGAATCTGAACGATTTTCCAATCTGAACGGTTTGCGAATCTGAACAATTTTTTGAACGATTTTTGAATTTGAACAATTTTCGAACTTGAACGATTTTTGAATTTGAACAATTTTTTAATTTGAACAATTTTAGAATCTGAAAAATTTCCGAATCTGAACGATTTTTGAATGCGAACGATTTTTGAATTTGAACGATTTTCAAATTTGAACAATTTTTGAATATGAACAATTTTCGAGTATGAACAATTTTCAAATTTGAACAATTTTAATTTTAAACAAATTTTCAAGTTTGAACAAATTTCAAGTTTGAACAAAATTCAAACTTGAATATTTTTCAAGTTTGAACAAACATCAAATTTGAATATAAAAAAACACATTTCAAAAAAGAAACAGAAAAAGAAAATAGAAAAAAGGAAAAGAAACAGAAAGGAAAAGGAGAAAAAAAACGACATGGGCCGGCCCAGTACGGTGCGGTGGTCGTATCGGGCGCTCCTTTTCACCGCCTTCAGCGGCGCGAGCGGGACGCGCCGCACAGGGCTCTTCCCTGTGGCGCGTAGTTGGGCAGCGGCCCGTCAGGTATGTCTACTGTCTTTTTCTTTTTCCTTTTTCAAAATCTGAGCTTTTTTTAAATCCGAATATTTTCTAAAATCTGAAGAAAAAAATATAATTTGAACAATTTTCGAATCTGAACAATTTTAAAATCTGAAACATTTTCAAATTCGAACAATTTTCAAGTATGAACAATTTTGAATCTGAACGATTTTCGAATTCGAACAAATTTCGAATCTGAACAATTTTCGAATCTGAACGATTTTTGAATGCGGACGGTTTTTGAATTTGAACAATTTTTGAATGTGAACAATTTGCGAATAGGAACGATTTTCGAATCTGAACGATTTTTGAATTTGGACGGTTTTCGAATCTGAACAATTTTTTGAACGATTTTTGAATTTGAATGATTTTTGAATTTGACCGATTTTCGAATCTGAACAAATTTCGAATCTGAACAATTTTCAAATCTGAACGATTTCTGAATTTGAACGATTTTTGAATGTGAACAATTTTCAAATCTGAACAATTTTTGAGTTTGAACAATTTTTGAGTAAGAACAATTTTCAAATTTAAATAATTTTTAATTTTTGAACAAATTTTCAAGTTTGAACAAATTTCAAGTTTGAATAAAATTCAAACTTGAACATTTTTCAAGTTTGAACAAATATCAAATTTGAATATTAAAAAAAACACATTTCAAAAAAGAAACAGAAAAAGAAAATCGAAAAAGGAAAAGAAACAGAAAGGAAAAGGAGAAAAAAAAAGCGACATGGGCCGGCCCAGTGTGGCGCGACCCTCCCGCGCCGCAAAAGGCGGCAAATAGCATTTGCCCCGCATCAACCGTTCCAGCGTTGTGGATGGTCTTACAAAGTTACAAGTAAAGGAAATTGTCTGATACAAATTAGGCTAGGGGACGTGAAATAAAGTAGATTACGCAAGCAACCGAATTTAATTAGACGACACGCGCGCGTGTCGGCCGTCTGCGGTTGCTGTGCATCATGCACAGGACCAACTGCTCGCCATCGTCTTGCTGATCTTGGGGAACGCTGTACACCCACTCCGTCTTGACCGTATTCATCCTGTAGCTGTAACACTTGCGGTATCCGACGAGGCCGTTGTCGCCCACCACCTCGATGCGCGTGAGACTGTAAGGGACCATTTTTTGACAAGGCCACAAACTAAGGTGTCTAAGAGTGTAAAGGGACCATTAATTCACAGCTGAGACTGTAAGGCCCCAAAATTTCGATTGAGATAATCATAATATGATAATTAGTTATATTTGGCAATTTGTGGGAGAATTTCGACTGCTAGCTACCAAAAGATACGGATTGAGAATTTCGCGGGAGAATTTTGACCCCTACTTCCCACTATCACCTCGTGTGTGACCGCCATTTTTTAGGTCGTTATTAAGTCCTCGTGTCCTCCGCGTCTAGTAGAACTTAATTGCACTCTTTTTAGTGCATGTTGGTGTGTGCATCACGGTAATAGCGTCTAGCAAGCTCTGCGGTGATCTAACGCGAGGCTGCTTGATGCGGGGTGGCCAGATCTTCACATATCCGCGTGATGCGTTTGTTAGGGAGGAACAGAGGGAACGAGTGGAATACGACGCGGTAGAAAAACGCAAATAAGAGGGAGATAAGTAGAAGAGCAAGCAACAAAATCCAACTCAACAACAACTTCCCGTAAGAAGCTTCATAATTTAGAAATCAAAACAAACTCATCTCTTATTGAAACTCATTTCCCTTATCGGCCGATCCATCGATCCAACTGAACCCAAAGGGAAGATTGGCAAGAAGAGGTCTTGATGTCACTCCGACTAGATCTACTAGGGGCAGGGTCTTGAGGTCCTGGATTCCTACGGGTGACAAGCTCTAGGGTTCATTATCATGTCTAATCTAGATTTAAAGGGAAAAGACCTATTTACAGTCTAGCCACGAAAGGGTATGAGACAAGGGCCATGGCCCCGTTTATCGCGCGCAGCCAGCGGGCGGAAGTTATGTGCTAGGTTGTACCGCCTTAAGAGTGGGATGGATGACAACAATTAGGATACCACGAAGAGAAACATGAGGTCAAGGAAATGATTGCCTCATGCCAAGCATGCTTAAGAGGTATCTCCGGAGGACAAAATAGCTAATATCGTGGCCACTGCCCTTGCAAAACATTTGCCATTAAGTTCACCTCGCGTCACTTCTTTTGGTGTCGTCGGTGAGCTGAAGATCACTCTCTCTCCCGATGTAACCAAGAAGGAGAGTTCCCCTTACTATGGTGTGGTCGGCTACCAGAACGCCGATCTCCTATCCCTATGCCTCATATGAAATCTTCTGGTCCTCCACCGCCTTTAGATGGAACTGCTTCTCTTTCTGGAGATCTTCTATGCAATCTCATATTCGCAGTTGTAGTAAGGAACTTTTCGGGAATTCTCACCAAGTTGGATTTCTACTATATCAATGCCACCAATTGCTAGTCCTTATATATAGGCTTTTAGTTTTTGGAGGGTGGTGCTTCGGAGATCTTTTGTCGTCAATCATATTGGAAACCCTATTTTGGTTATTCAACTAAGAGGAGTGCGAGAAACTTCTTGCTGCATTTCGCATGCCCTTCTTACAGATGTGCCAATATAGGTGTCCAAAATTTCCGCAAAGCCGGTTCTACCCCTTCCTAGCCCATGCGATGGCCCAATCTCTCGAGACGGCCAAAAATATCTCGGCTGAGATTAACTTACTGGGACTTTCGTGGTGTGTATTTTCCTTTGAAGGCACAAGTAATGCTTTCCTTTGCCTTATCTAAATACATGTTAAGCTGGTAATTTCCCCTTGTAACAGATCACACTCCAACAAATCATAGCATGAACAGAGAATTGGTCTAACTCAAGGACAAACTTGTGGTGTGAATCTGCTCTGGCACCCAAGTCAATCGAGACAGCACAATTAGTCCAAGGGTTTCAGGGAATAATCCTATCCCTTGACTGGTCTAATCAAATGACATGATGCAAAATCAGTCCATCTTTGCTGTCATTGACCCAGATGTGTGTTATCTGATTTTTTTTTTTTTTTTTTTTTTTTTTTTAAACAAAAACTACTTACCCGATTACAGATACAACACAGCTCGCATCACGGACCCTTCCTTTCATGTACCACTTCGTTCAGGCTCACCTGGAGCCCACTACTTGCCATTTCATAGATTGACATTTCATCAAAGAGGCACAGGGAGATTAGGCCAAATAGAGTACTGATGATCAGGTCTTCAAGTAGGTGGCAAGATGCTTTCATGAAAGGCTAATCGGCCAAAGTAAATAGATTACTGAAAAGGTGGGAATCTCACAGTTAGTGACACCATATCTGACATGTAAACACATGCCTCAACTTTCTCTAGGACCTGGACCTCCCTTGGTTTTATAGTAAAAGACACTCAAAGTGATCTCTGTCTAGCATCTAAACATGTGCCTGATATAACAAGATATTTCTATTTTTGCCTAAACATGACAGTAAATCTCAGGTGATCTTGTGAGATGTGTTTTCATGAACAGTTGGAAACTTTACTTTGTTAATATGCAACAAAGGGCGGAACAGTTACCGGAGAGCGACATTCTGCATTGAATATATAATTCTCGGTATAGTTGTCCAGTACTCCAGTGTGATAATACATGGAATTGTGAAGATAAAAATTTAAGTGCAAAAGTTAATACTCCAGTCTTTAGACCGAAATTGCCATACCTAAGTGTAGGAGACGCGTAGTACTCCTACGCTTAGTAGTATTTTATAAAAATATTAAAAGTTAGATTTGCAAAACTAGCTAAAACAAAACTACCAATTAAGTCACGGCCTCACATTTGTTTTGCGAAGTTGGCAAGCTAATGCATACCCAGAACCACTTCTTCTGACCGTGTGTATGCAGCCTTATTGGACAATAAGGCATTTAGAACCAATTAATCCAAATATGTTTCGGCATATAAGCAGAGCCAAGTTAGAGAAGGAGAGCTGAATCATAGGATAAACAGAAAAATAAGCTGAAATTCGCCAAGAGATGGCAATGACTAATCTTTGCAGTCACCCTGCTACTAGCAAGCATCAAGACTAGCACAGACAGGATGCCGAAGCCTCTTGCATGGTTGGAAGAGAAACACAAGTAATCCTTTCCTTTGCCGTGTTAAATAGTTGGTAAATTTCAAGAGACATTCATAGCTGAGTTTGCAAAATTTCCCTGCACAGTCCAACAGTGCATAGTACAGAAGAACAGAAAATCGGTCGAACAATCCTGTGGCGCAAATGTATTTCGCATCCAAGTCGAGCGAGACAGCAGAATTTAGTTCAAGGGATTCGTGGAATAAACCTATCAATTTATGTCCCTGACCAGTCTAATCAAACGCCGTGACGCAAGATCAGTTCACCTTCGCTGTCGTCGACCCAGATGTGCATTAGTTTATCTCCTTGTCCTTTTAGTAGACTCGCTTTATCGACCTGGCCCGATCGCAGATGCAGCGCTCGGATTAGAGAACCTTAAATTCCTACCATGTATCAATATCACTGTCTTGACCCTGTGTCACCAAGTCCATTTTCCGTCTTGTTCACCTGCGGAAACACAAGATTAAGTTTAATCGGCTATTCTTAGTTACTGGTGATGATACTAAATACAGCAGTGGAATAGTTCATCCATGCATCCAGAATAGAAGAGTTTCCCCAATCTTTATGTAGGTTCAGACTCACCTTGAGGCTGGAGCCTACCAATTGCCACTACACTGCTTCCATGTCATAAAAAGGTCCAGTTGTACACATGTGACATTTCATCAAAGAATGTGATAATCAATTCTTCTGGTAGGTGGCAAGATGCTTTCAGGCAAGGCCAACCGGCCCAAGCAAATAAATTACTGAAAAGGGGAGAATTTCACCGTTGTAGCCATCATATCGACAACTAAACGCGTGGCCCTGTTTCTCAAGGACCCGAGCCTCCTTTTAGCTTTTTATTTATTTATTTTTTAGATCCTTTTAGCTCTATATTAAAGAAGGGCAAAGTGATGTCTGTCTAGCATTGAAACATGTGCCTAATATAACAGCAGATTTGCATGACATTGATTTCAGAGCACTGTGAGCTGTGATCATGACTAATTGATAACTTTTACTTATTTTTATATGAAACAGGGAGAGCAATTTCCTGGAAAGTGGCCTCCTGCATTAAGTATATAATTTGGGCTATAGTTGTCCAGTGTGATCATATAGTGGATTTTCAAGATAAAAAATCCAGTGTAAAAGTTAATCCTCGAATATGTAGACCAAAATTGTCATGCCTAAGAATAGGGTCCACATCTGTTAAAAAAACATAGGATTTATTTGATAGATAATATTATTAGTTAGATTCACTAAACTGGCCAAAAGAAAACTGCCAGTTAAGTCACGATCTCACATTTGGTTGCAGAGAGGACAAGCTAGCTAGTGCTTACCCCGAAACCACTTGCTCTCACCGCGTCTACACCCTGATTGGACTATTAAAAAGGCATGTAGGACCAACATCTGTTTTGCAATATAAGCCATAGCAAAGGAGCGCTGGATCATAAGACAAACAGAAGAAAGCAAGAGGCACAAATACACAAAGAGATGGCAAGAGCCTTACCATGGCAAATCTTTGCAGCCACCCTGCTGCTAGCAAGCATCAAGAGCAGCACAGCGTCGAGGATGGCGAGGCCTGGATGCAGAGAAACATGTGGCAACCTCACCATCCCGTACCCCTTCGGCATTGGTCAAGGTTGCTTCTACAGTGAAGGGTTCGATGTTTCATGCGAGAACAATCGAGTTTTCATGCAGAACTCAAGCAGCCAAATGGAGATCTACAACATCAGTCTGGTAGAAGGGCAGGCCCGAGTCAGCACCTTGATTGCCTCCAAGTGCTCCTACAGCAATACCAACAACACAGATGGATGGGTCTCATCAGGTACTGCTGATTTCTTTACAATATCCACCAACGCAAACAAATTGACAGCAGTTGGATGCAACACCCTTGCATTCCTGGGAGGCTTTAACGAGCACGATGTCGGAGCTGGGTGTTTCTCCATGTGTGCGGACAAGCAGAGTGTGGATCATAGTGGACAGTGCTCTGGGATGGGCTGTTGCCAGACATCTATTGCACCAAACCTCAGTTCCTCCAATATATCATTCAATGATAGATTCGACAATTCTGAGGTGCGTGGCTTCAACCCATGCAGCTACGCTTTTGTCGCCGAGCAGGATTGGTTCAGGTTCGAGGCTTCCTATCTCGAGGATAATAAATTCACAGAGAAGTTCAGCGATGGGGTCCCTACTGTGCTTGACTGGGTTGCTGGACATGAGCACTGTGATGAAGCAGCGAAGAACATTTCATCATACGCCTGCATTAGCAAGAATGGCCAATGCATCAATTCGCCGAACGCTACAGGATATCTCTGCACTTGCATTGATGGTTTTGCAGGCAACCCCTACCTGGAAGAAGGATGCCAAGGTCAGTAACTCTCAGTAACTCAATTTCTTCTTTTGAATTCATCTTAAGTTATCTGTTCATTAATATTCTGTTGTTTCTTTATCCTTGCATGCTGTTTGCAGATATCAACGAGTGTAGTTTTCCAGATCAGTATCCTTGCCATGGAGTCTGCAGTAATACAATTGGGGACTATGGTTGTTCATGCAAATCTGGGACTCAAAGTGTAGATCCAAAGAGCGAAACCTGCAAACCAATTGCAATTTCAGAAAGAGCTAAATTAACAAAAATGTTTATAGGTAATCTTTGCTTAGAGTATTTCAATAAGTATCTTGGAATAGCATGGATAGGTCAAACTGATAACATATAGGAAGGCATTAATGACCTAGAATTTAAACTCTACCCCATATACGAATAAATAAGAAATAAAAACTTCTCACTCTTAATTGTAAAATATGCATATTAGGACAGTCACCCTACCTTATCCTAAAAGTATGCACTGTAATTGGAATGGAGATAAGGTGCAGAACCATAAATTATAGTATTGTACATAATTTAAAAGATACTGATGGTAAATTAAATAGTTAGTATAAAACAGTAACCAGATGCTGCAAGTTCCAGCAGATCGCAGATAAATGATGCCATAAGTTATTATGATAAAAACAAAACAATGCGAGTTTTCTATATTCATATGCTATTGGTTGCTCATACATTACAACAAGAAATCAAATTTTGCACTAAAAAATATATTAAAGCAATCATATGAAATACGTCGAGCACAAAAATTTATCAGCCAAAATAGTACCTAATCAATAATCATGCGTAAATAATTAGGCAATTTCATATAAGATTTGAGTTGGATCACCATGCCACAAGCCTGATGCATGCACATATTTGCAAATGATTCCACTCTCCACACACAAAAATCCTCCTAAGAGACATGCATCCACAAAACATCTTTAAGATAGTTGTTATGAGGAGCAAATTGATCTATTAAAAAGGCCTTAGGCCATAAAAAGGTACATGTATGGGATAGAGTACGAAAAGGAGATACAAAAGAGTCCTACTACAACTGTATTATCTCTAACAATATTCACCACTCACAACCAACAACATAGTCTCTTATATTACTTGCAGTAGCGACAATGGAAAACAACTAAAAGACAAGGATACAAACGGCGGTCTCTAAGGCTGTCATATAAGCAATACGCGCATGCACCTTATTGACTTACATGAAGATTTAATGTAAACTAACCACAAAATTGCCGGAAAATGACTTTGGCTCCGAGCTCCAGTGCTCCCTTCATTTTAGAATACAACAACAATAACAACAACAACAACAACAACAACAAAGCCTTTTTTCCCAAACAAGTTGGGGTAGGCTAGAGTTGAAACCCATAAGATCTCGAAACCAGGTCATGGTTCTGGCACATGGATAGCTAACTTCCACGCAGCCTTATCCATGGCTAGTTCTTTGGTGATATTCCAATCCTTCAGATCTCTCTTAACAGACTCCTCCCATGTCAAGTTTGGCCTACCACGACCCTTCTTAACATTCTCATCCCGCTTTATCCGTCCGGTATGCAATGGCGCTTCCGGAGGCCTACGTTCTATATGACCAAACCATCTTAGACGGTGTTGGACAACCTTCTCTTCAATTGGTGGTACCCCAACTCTCTCACGTATATCATCATTCCTAACCCGGTCCTTTCTTGTGCGGCCACATATCCATCTCAACATGCGCATCTCCGCTACACCTAACTGTTGGATATGTCGTCTCTTGGTCGGCCAACATTCTGCGCCATACAACATCGCAGGTCGAATCGCCGTCCTATAGAACTTGCCTTCATTTTAGAATGTTCAAAAATAATATTTACAGGTTTTAAAAAAATTGAAAACATTTCTGGAATTAGCCAATGATATATTCTACAAGTATTGCAAAATTATTTGTATATATGCTACACAAAAATGACAAAATCTGATTTAAAGATTTGAAAATATGCATACTCAGATCCACACTTTTTATTTTTGTATAGCTGAGAGTACGAAGTATTTGAAACCGGTATATTGCACGTTTGTGGGTTACACCATTTTCTATATCTGGATTTTTTTCAAAAAAAAATTAAAACTCTTACATTTGATTTTCGAATTTTTTTAAATAACAGGATCATTGGAACTCGGGAGCAAGAAATCTCCACTCCAAATTTGCACACTTTTCTCGTTGCATAAGGAACTAAAGACAAACTTATTTAATTAATTGTTCAAATGTATTGAATGATAATATTATAAATAGTAGCACTCCTTATCTTCTTAAGAAAGCAGTTGAGAAATTTTGTTGGGGTGCGTGGAAGCTAGCTATCCTTGTGCCAGAACCATGAGTTAGTTTCGAGATCTTGTGGGTTTCACCTCTAGCCTACCCCAACTTGCTTGGGAATGAAAGTCGTTGTTGCTGTTGTTGTTACACTTGTGCCTCCAACAAAATCTTGTCCTAGTAACGGAAACAAAAGGTCTTCTAGGCAAACTAAGCTAGAATGTGGGTTTTCAGCACCCGGGCTCACATGCTCCCCTATTCAGAAAATTCAAAGAATGGCTTTAAAAAGTTCAACAAAAAATCTAAAACCAATCTGCCATGCAAACCCTAAAGTGAATCATGTACCATCAAGTTTTTGCAAACAAAAAGGTGCTGATTTAGTGATTTGTAGTCTGCCTGAAAAAACAACAATGATGAGCTAAAATGGCATTATGCCTCTTTTTTTATTCCACGGCCACAATAATGTACAGATTTGCATTAAAATTGGAATGCGAACAAAATGAGTTATCTATATGAGAGGATATTTTGGCAGAATGAAAAATAATTGTCTGAATAGGGAGCAAGTTCTCCTACGCACCATTCCGCATTATCAATTAGACTTACACCTGAATTACTGAAAGAATGTTATACTTGGCAGGTATTTCAGCATGTGCTATGCTTCTCCTTATCTGTATTTTCGCACTGTTGACTGAATGTCACAAGAGAAAGCTGACAAAAGAAAAGGAGACATTCTTCAAGAAAAATGGAGGTCTGCTATTATATGAGCAAATCAGGTCAAAGCAAGTTGATACAGTGAGAATATTCACAAGAGAAGAACTAGAGAACGCAGCAGACAATTTTGACTCAAGCAGAGAACTAGGAAGAGGTGGCCATGGAACTGTTTACAAGGGAATTCTCAAAGACAGCAGAGTAGTAGCCATAAAGCGCTCAAAGGTTATGAACATGAACCAGAAAGATGAATTCGTGCAAGAGATGATTATACTTTCACAGATAAACCACAGGAACGTGGTAAAGCTTCTAGGATGTTGCTTGGAAGTGGAAGTTCCAATGTTGGTCTATGAATGCATCCCAAACGGCACCGTATTCGAGCTGCTACATGGTAAAAACAAAAGGCTGCCCATTTCACTGGATACTCGTCTCAGGATAGCTCAGGAATCTGCAGAAGCACTAGCATATCTGCACTCATCAGCATACCCTCCCATAGTTCATGGAGATGTTAAATCTCCAAACATTCTCCTAGGTGACAACTACACAGCAAAAGTGACCGACTTTGGAGCATCAATAATGCTTACCACGGATGAAATACAATTTATGACATTGGTACAGGGAACTATAGGCTATCTGGACCCTGAATACTTGCAAGAGCGCCAACTAACAGAGAAGAGTGATGTTTATAGTTTTGGAGTTGTGCTACTAGAGCTAATCACCATGAAATTCACTATTTATTCGGATCGTTCTGGAGAAAAGAAAAACCTCGCATCGTCCTTCCTTCTGGCAATGAAACAGAATGGACTTCAGTTCATCTTGGACAAGAATATACTGGAGTTTGAAACGGAGCTGCTCCAAGAAATTGCTCAACTGGCAAAGCGTTGCTTGAATATGAGGGGGAAGAACGTCCATTAATGATAGAAGTTGCTGAGACGTTGAAGTCAATACGAAGCACCTGGAAAGAACAATTGATTCAGAATCCTAGCAAGGAAACTGAATGTTTGCTTGAGAACTCATCACACTATGACCCTTCTAGCACTGGACAGCATGGAAGTCTGATGGCCCTAGATTTAGAAAGTGGTAGATGATAAATTGCTGATAAAACCATTGTTTGTAGCAGAGATTGTATTTAATATTTCCCCATAACTATCATGTAAGAATGTGTCACAGTTTAATGATTTATAAAGGGCCGCCATCCATGTATATGGTTGTATACTTGTATGTAGCTAGCTGTTGTGTTCATGGCATGTCAGCATATAAACATGGCAATGTTCCTACAAATGGCAAGATAAACAGGACACGGAAGGCAACATAGGCAGGTGAGAGTACTAGTTATCAGAGGTTCTGTGCACTTAACAGGCTGTTAGATAAATATGGCATATAAGGAAAATAATTTATCAAGGAATGTCTCCTCAGCAGTCAAGAACAAAATAAGAGTCTAAAGAAGTTGCCTATATACTCGAACAATGTCTAGGTAGGGCAAGGAATTAAACACTGGACAAGATCTCGCTTGGTTGCAATATGCTTTTACATTGACATATAATTTAATGCAAAATGTGAGAGAACATTTACAGTTTGCAAGCATCTAATTTGCTGCAATAAACTTTCACAGGTCACAGGTGTGATATCTACTCATAGGTATTATGGCTGAACCAAGAATCTTGGATAGGAAATGCTAAATAATTTAGTTCACTTGGAGTGTTTGGTTGTTCCTAAAGATTACGCAAGGCAATATTGTGGAGACGAAGGGATGTACTATATTCAGTGAATCCGCTGGCATAATTCAGGGTCCAAGAAATTGTTAATTACATGCCTTTTTTGTGGGGAGTTACATGCCTTTTTTTGGAGCTGTGAGAATTCTTCTTAAAATTAGTTTCTTAAACTTGTTACTATATTAAGTATACTTAGTATTGGAACAATACGTCAACACACAGGTTTTACTGAGACAAGGGGCAGGAATTAGTCGGTCCACAGAAGGAATACAGGAATCTCCCCCACCATTTCCTGCCCGACCAATTAACAATAGTACTTTGGTGCACCAACATCGTGCCCTAACCGTGCCTCTCCTCTCCTGCTCACTGTTTCTCTTCTCATGACTTGACCCAATTTTCCATGACAAACTACGGTCCGCAGAGTAGCATGGAAGAACACATAAGTGGTTGTGTGTTAACCCAAGGACGAACCTGCTGTGTAAATCTGTTGGCATCCAAGTTGATCAAGACAGCAGAATTGGTCCAACGTATTCAACAGAACAGTCTTACCCCTTTACCAGTTCCAGTCTAATCAATGCCGTGACACAGACCAGTTCACCTTCTCTTCTGTCGACCCGGATCTGCATCAGATTATCCCCTCGTCCTTTTAAAAGATTATCTTTAACGACGTGACAAGATCACAGATAAATCAGTCGCATCAACCTTCCATTCATGTACCCTACGTCACTAAAACCTGTTCCTGGCTCAATCACCTGTGGCAACACAAGATAAGTTTAATAGCTGCAGCAATAAAACTCTTGCTGCATTTACGTTAGTGTCCAAGGGGTAAATACAGTAATGAAACAGTTCATCCGTGCAACCAGGTTAGAAGAGTCTCCCGAATCTTATATGTGAGTTCATTTCACTAAAAATCCAGTTGTGCGATGTGACATCTTATCAAAGAAGCACAGGCAAATTGAGCCAAATGGAGCACGTTCGCACAACAAGATTACAAGAATATGAGGACCGGGTTTCTGGTAGGTGGCAACATGCTTTCAGGAAATAAAGGCAAATTGGCCCAAGTTAATAAATAAAGAAAAGGGGAGGAATGGACAGCTCGGTTTCTCAGACCGTAACATCCTTTGACCAGTTGGAAACTTTATTGTTATGTTAATTGCATCCGATAGATTATTTTTTCTGTAAGTTCCCAGTTTGATCATATAAGAAATTTCAAGATAAAAGTAGTGCTAACAGTTAATACTCAATATGTAGACCAAAATTTCATGTGTGAGAATAGGAGCCATATCTTCCAAAAGAACCTAAACGTTACAAGTAGGTGTGTGAAACTAGTATTACTCTCTCTCTCTCTCTCTCTCTCTCTCTCTCTCTCTCTAAAACAAAGTTGCCAATTAAGTCACAGTCTTAGCGGAGCATACAAGCAAGCTGATCCAAACCCCAAAACCACTTCTGACCTAGTCTACACCCTGATTGGACAAAACAGAGCATGCAAGATCAATTAGTCCACACCTGAATCGTAATATAAGCATAGCCAAGTTAGAGAAGGAGAGCTGGATCATAGGACAAACAGAAAAGGAGGCAGAAACACCCAGAGAAATGGCGGGAGTCTTACCATGGCTAATCTTTGCATCCACGCTGCTGCTAGCAAGCACCAAGAGCAGCACAGCATCCAGGATGGCGAGGCCTGGATGCAGAGAAACATGTGGCAACCTCACCATCCCATACCCCTTCGGCATCGGTGAAGGTTGCTTCCGTGAAGGGTTCGATGTTTCATGCGAGAACAACAGTGCCTACAGGCATAACTCAAGCAGCAGACTGGAGATCTACAACATCAGTCTAGCTGGAGGGCAGGCCCGAATCAGCACCTTGATTGCCTCCAACTGCTTCTACGACCCAGGTTTATGGGCCTCATTAGATACTGGTGAGTTCTTTACAGTATCCACAAAGGCAAACAAATTAACAGCGATTGGATGCAACACCCTTGCATTCCTTGTCGGCTTTAACGAATATAGTGCCGGAGCTGGGTGTTTCTCGATGTGCGCCGACAAGCAAAGTGTGGATGATAGTGGGCAGTGCTCTGGCATGGGCTGTTGCCAGACATCTATCGCGCCAAACCTCGTTTCCTCCGATATAACATTCGATGACAGATTCAACAATTCTGAGGTGCGTGGCTTCAATCCATGCAGCTATGCTTTTGTAGCCGAGCAGGATTGGTTCAGGTTCGAGCCTTCTTATCTCGAGGGTGAAAAATTCACAGAGAAGTTCAAGGATGGAGTTCCTACTGTGCTTGACTGGGTTGCTGGAAATGAATACTGTGATGAAGCGGTCAAGAACATGTCATCATACGCCTGCATTAGCCAGAATGGCCAGTGCTCAATTCGCCGAATGCTACAGGATATCTCTGCACCTGCAAAGATGGCTTTGAGGGAAACCCCTATCTGAAAGGAGGATGTCAAGGTCGGTAGCCCACTTTCTTTTGAGTTCACCTCAAGTTATCTGTACAGTGATCTAAGTTCTCTATCATCTTTGCAGATATCAACGAGTGCAGTTTTCCAGATCAGTATCCTTGCAATGGAATCTGCAGTAATATGATTGGGAACTACAGTTGTTCATGCAAATCTGGGACTCGGAGTATAGATCCAAAGAGAGAGACCTGCGACCCAATTGCAACTTCAGAGAGAGCTAGATTAACAAAAATGTTTACACGTAATCTTCATATGCTACAAATAATTCAGTGAGTGTCTCGGAATAGCGTGAATAAGTCGAACTGATATAGCACATATAGCGAAGGAATAGTAACATTCATTATAGAAATTCTAATCTTGTGCACAGTTTAAAAGATGCTGATGGTAAATTACATACTTTATAAATAGTAAGCCAAGTGCATGTGTATTGCAACAGATCATCCACAAAGCTCACAACGTAAAAATAAAACAACGTAGGTTTTCTTACATTTATATGTCAGCGGTTGCTTGTAAGTTACAACTAACTAAAACTTTGCACTAAAAACATACCATATGAAATATATATCAAGCATAAATATATTGTTTAGCCAATATAGTACCTCTCCATGCATAAATAATTATTTGTGAATTTGGAAAGTACGTATAAATTTGCATTGGATCAGCAATACACAGATAATCATGTCGCACGCTAGAGCAGTACACATATTTGCAGATAATCCCGTCCTCTGGACAAAAAATTGTGATACTTACACAGTTACACATGCATGCATCTTATATTAGTCATAGTAATGACTAGAGGTGAACTAGGCCGTGCCTCTGGACTGAAGGTGAACTATGGCAAGAGCTCGGCGTCGCTGCTGCATTGCGACACCGACAATGTGACACCAATCATCGCGAACTTGGGATGCCCCATTGTCGAGCTGCCGATAACTTACCTCGGCATCCCATTGACGCTACGCCGGCCCACAGCGGCGCAACTGCAACCGCTCGTCGACAAGATCGCCAGGAAGCTTCCAACTTGGAAGGCCGGATTGATGGACAAGGCTGGGCGGCTCGAAATGGTCAAGTCAGTGCTGTGCGCCATCCCGGTACACCAGCGCTTGCCTTCGCGCCCTCAAAGAAAACCCTCAAGCAGATTGAGAAGATAGAGAGAGGGTTCCTATGGGCAGGACGTGCTGCTGCCAATGGGGGACATTGCCATGTCAATTGGCGCCGGGTTTGCCGCCCTAAAGAACTAGGCGGCCTTGGCGTCCAAGACATGGAACGCGCGGGACTTTCTCTCCGCCTGCGCTGGCTCTGGTTCTCGCACACCGACAGCAACCGCGCGTGGAGTGGCCTAGACCTGCAGTTCTCGGCCCATGAACGTGCCTTGTTCTTCGCATCGACCACTATGGAGGTAGGGAACGGCATGACGGCACGATTCTGGCAGGACCGCTGGATCAATGGCAAAGCCATCTCTGAGCTTGCTCCCGCCCTCTACGCCTGCATTCCCAAGCGTCGCCGCAAGACAAGAACTGTTGCTGAAGGCCTACATGGAAATTCCTGGGTACGGGACATCCAAGGAACCATAGGCATCATGGAAATTGGCCAGTACATCCGGATTTGGCTGGCGATCGAGATTTTTATCCTCACGGACAGACCCGATCAGCTGATTTGGAGATGGACGTCGAGCGGAACCTACACGGCAAGCTCCGCCTACCAGGCCACATTCCAGGGGTCGATCACCTGCCCAGCTTGGAAGCTCACATGGAAGACATGGGCGCCGCCGAAGGTCAAGTTTTTCCATTGGCTGGCCAATCTTGACCGTTGTTGGACTGCTGATCGCTTGGCACGACGGGGACTACCTCACCATCCCTGCTGCCTCCTCTGCGATCAGGCTCCTGAAACAATGCGACACCTCCTCCTGGAGTGCCCATTCACCAGGCAAGTCTGGCATGAGGTTCTTGCATGGCTGCGTGTACCAATCGCGGCGCCACGGCATGAGGACTCCCTCAATGAATGGTGGACCAATGCCAAGACAAACACGCCCAAGCCAATGCGCAAGGGGCTAGCCTCCATCACCCTCCTCACGCCTTGGATGGTTTGGAAGATGCGCAATGACTGTATTCGAAGGAGCACAACCCCTCATACACAACCTGCTAGTCAAGATCAAGGAGGAAGCCAGGATGTGGGCACAAGCAGGAGCCTTAGGGCTGAGAGTTATCTTGCCGTCCACCTGGGACGTGCACTAAGCCATGTAATTTTTAGCGAAAATGCGCCTCTTTGGAGGTTTGTAAAAACTCTACCTTTCCAATGAAATAAAACGCAAAGGTCCTTTGCGTTTTCGCTAAAAAAGTAATGACTAGAGCCAGTTTTAGAACATGGTATATATGAACCCAATGTTTTAACTAGGCAAAAAAAAATGGAAAAAAAATCATGCTAAGTAACTTTTGTAAAATAATACTCATTGTATACTGGGTAAATCACCAAAGAACTAGCCATGGACAGGGGCGCGTGGAAGCTAGCTATCCATGTGCCAGAACCATGAGTTAGTTTCGAGATCTTGTGGGTTTCACCTCTAGCCTACCCCAACTTGCTTGGGAATTAAAGGCTTTGTTGTTGTTGTTGTTGTTGTTGTTGTTGTTGTTGTTGTTGTATACTGGGTAAAATCAGAAACTGAATTTATGCGCAACATGTTTCAAAGCTTATATTAGCAATTTGTTCCATACCTCAATTTTCTTATTCTTGCACAGCTCGGAGATGATCATAATTTCCATGAAAAAATGCAATTTTTCATAACTTATAAATACCAAAAAAAAATACCAGTTTCCAAAACTGAGTTCATATACCTAGGTTCTAAGTAGCATTTTCCTAATAATTACAGCAGATGACTACTAAAACACACAAAAGACTGCCTCTAAGGTTGTCACATAAACAAACCTGCATATTGAACAAAGGGCATACCTATTTATGCATTCAAATGTACTAAACGATAGAACTATAAGTAGTAACCCGTCCTTATGTTCTAAATAAAGCAGTTATAAAATTTCCCTGTTTACGTGTGTACCTGTGCCTCAAACTAAATCCTGTCCTAGTAACTGAAATAAAAATGTCTTCTGGGCTGATTAAGAAATAATTCCAATAGCTGAAAGAATGTTATTCTTGGCAGGTATATCAGCATCTGCTATACTTCTTCTTATCTGCATCTTTGCACTCCTGATGGAATGTCAGAAGAGAAAGCTGGTGAAAGAAAAGAAGATATTCTTCCAACAAAATGGCGGCCTGCTATTATATGAGCAAATCAGGTCAAAGCAGGTTGATACAGTGAGAATATTCACAAGGGAAGAACTAGAGAATGCAACAAACAATTTTGACTCAAGCAGAGAACTAGGAAGAGGAGGCCATGGAACTGTTTATAAGGGAATTCTCAAAGACAGCAGAGTAGTTGCCATAAAGCGCTGAAAGTTTATCAACATGGCCCAGAAAGATGAGTTTGCGCAAGAGATGATTATACTTTCACAGATAAACCACAGGAATGTGGTAAAGCTTCTAGGCTGTTGCTTAGAAGTGGAAGTTCCAATGTTAGTCTATGAATGCATCCCGAACGGCACCCTATTCGAGCTGCTACATGGTAAAAACAGAAAGCTGTCCATTTCACTGGATACTCGTCTCAGGATAGCTCAGGAATCTGCAGAAGCACTAGCATATCGGCACTCGTCAGCATACCCTCCTATAATTCATGGAGATGTAAAATCTCCAAACATTCTCCTAGGCGACAACTACACAGCAAAAGTGACCGACTTTGGAGCATCAAGAATGCTTCCAACTGATGAGATACAATTTATGACAATGGTACAGGGTACTATAGGTTATCTGGACCCTGAATACTTGCAAGAACGTCAACTAACAGAGAAGAGTGATGTTTATAGTTTTGGAGTAGTGCACCTAGAGCTAATTACGATGAAGTTTGCAATTTATTCCGACAGTGCTGGAGAAAGGAAAAACCTTGCGTCATACTTCCTTCTGGCAATGAAAGAGAACGGACTTCAATTCATCTTGGACAAGAATATACTGGAATTTGAAACGGAGCTGCTCCAAGAAGTTGTGCAACTGGCAAAGAGTTGCTTGGGTATGAGGGGGGAAGAACGGCCATTAATGACGGACGTGGCTGAGAAGTTGAAATCAATACGAGTCACCTGGAGAGAACAATTGATTCAGAATCCTAGCACGGAAACCGAATATCTGCTTGAGAACTCATCACATTATGACCCATCTAGTTCTAGCACAGGACAGCAAAGAAGTCTGATGGCACTAGATTTAGAAAGTGGTAGATGATAAATTGCTTACGAAATCATAGATAGTAGCAGAGGCATGTAAAAATACTTCATATGTTTTGAAGTGTTCAGTACGTCAGCAACGTTGAGTTGCTATATCATGCAAAAATAATTAGACATCACCTTCCTCTAGGGGTTTAATATCCCCCTAGCTTATGCATGTATCTGGTGAGCAACTCCTTCTGTATATATCTTGGACAGCTTTTGCTCTATATTAAGTTCTTTCTTTTAGTTTGTACCATCAGGGAATATATTTTTGTTTTGGATTTTTTTTCTAGGTCTTTAGTGATTAGCACGAGCTTACCCACTTCGAATGTTACACTACTCTCCATGAACAAACTTTACACTACAATATACTGACCTCAAGAAGGCATCTAGCTTACAAAAATTACACAGGAAATCAGCTCTTAAAGGTACTTTAACATACGGAATAGAAGTTTTGGGTATGTATGTACTTGACAGTTGACACTTGACACTATAGATACTCAGCATATAAAGCCAGCAGAAAACAATAATTACAAGATAAATTACACTGTGAGAAAATATTCACAATTAACAACAAAGGGGGAAGCTTATGTCCACACCTTGTCATGTGGCCTTAAAGCAAAGAATGACGCTTGTATTATCTGCACAACAAAATAAAAGAAATGCCGTAATGTTTTAAGAGCTGCTGATTTCAAGTAGACGGATAAGCCAGCATGTAGCAAGATAGATACAAATTACCACAAAAAAGCAAACAAGTTACAAAATAAACTGACCCATCACAACATGTCAAGAGGTGAGAAATCATTTAAAAAAAATGTCAATTCTAGTATCCAATACTGTTACAGATCATTTCAGAGAGCAAACTAAAACATCATGAAGCACGATCTGAGTTTGTTAGACGGGGTAGGTAACGAGCTTTTCTCGGCCAAAACAATCATAGTACATCCCTCCGTGTATATATCACAACAGATGACTGAAGGTCTCTATCGACCTTGAAGTGGGAGTGGAAAAACCTCCTAGCCTGTCAACCATAGTACATGTTAATGAGTGCAAATAAAGGAGAGAAGAGAAGGAAAAAAAATACATGCAGTATGAACTGAAACTGATCATGTGATGTAGTACGACTCATCCATTTCACTAAACAGATGTAATTGTAAATGTGATAAGCTATTGACCATCAGAAGTAGAATAAATGATACCATAATAGTATTTACTGCTAGGGATTTTGGAAACTAAGATTGATTTCTTGGCCAAAACAATGTTCACCACTTGCAAGCAATTGTAAACTCAGGTTACATACTTTGATGCTTATCCTTACCACTTGATAAGAAATGCTTTTAGGAAGCCATAAATTAATATTCTTAGGAACAGGGCTATGAATGTGTACTACTGAAGTCTACCTGAACCTCACAAGAAAAGGACAAACATTCAAATGTGATCTCTCTTTGACAATAGATTTTTTTGTTTTAAGAGTCAGCTAGATTGTAAGCCTTATAGAAGAACATGGCGGTCATTATCATATTTGTTTGAAGGCACCCAGGAATCTCTGTTTACAAGCAAACTTAGTCAATATGATACGCTAATATATACTTCTAGATATGAAAAATCATTCTGTGATAGCTCCACGCAAGACAACCAGAGCCATGCTGGGAATGGTAACCAGCGGACCTAAAATGCCGGTAAGTCTGTGAAAACTTATACCAGCTGACAATATGATGATAGTTTTTTAGGTGACAAATAATGATAGTTGGACAGTCAAACACTACGAAGTGACTAATGTGTGTTTACTGAACTGCAAGAAAGTCATTCTAGACTTGGTTTTTTCTTGTACCTATGGAAGCAACTTTGCAGCTCACTTATGTGTGCAGCAATCTAGTTGTCAGAACATTAGAAGTGTATGGCCAGGTTCTTTCCTGCCATCGAGTTGTATTCACTGAGTGTAACTTGATTGGTGGTGTGGAATAAAATGAACACCTGGTTTGATTTTTGCAAACAGAAAAGGCACACTGTTACTAAGGTGGAATGGGACATTACCTCTTGAAAAGAATCGCGCAGAAGCAACTGAAGAACACGTCTTTCTTCAGATTCAAACAATACAATGTGACTGAAGGAAGATAAATTTCCAAAAACCTCGCCCACAAAATCAAGTGGGTTCATAAGGAAACGATCTGACTCATCCAGGGTCCCTTTATTATCACTGAGGACATGGAAATGAAGTAAGGGGACGGCTATGTCTTTTGGCACAATGTGTCACATGAAATCCACTTGACTAGAAAGAGTAAACAGACAAATACCTGGGAGTACAGTCCAAAAAGCGCATAGGTAGGCTACTATGTAAGCTAGAGTAATATGGTGTCGAATGGCAAGGCATGAGAAAGAGGACACTGTTAACTGTTCCATCATGGGCTTCTTTTGACAGATAAAACATAGCATCTTCAGTTCCTCTCTGTCACAACGGAAGGTTCATATAGCTACATAAGAACATGTCAAGAGGAGAAAAAAGATATTGGAAAGGAAGACTGATCAGAAATAATAGCAAAACCTAAAAGTAATATGTAGAACAAGTTTGCCGAAGTCCAATGAACAGCAGAAACAAGAAGAATGCTGACACATATACACAGAGAAAATGGCTTACTTGATGGAACAGGGACATATATAAGGCCATTGGAACATTGGTAATGACAAGAAGAATAACAGAAAGTTGCAGCCTTGAAAAGTGTCTTTTTCCGTGCAGACTTTTACCCTTAAATTGTGACATTGCAGCTAAGCCGTATCCAGAGAACATCAACGCTAAAGGTAGCACTGGAAGAACAAACCTGTGGTATTCAATCTAGTTATATATGTGTGTGTGTGTGAAGAAGATAGTAGTTGATTACAAGAACATTATACACTAACGAGAAGAGGCCAATACCTGAACTCTTTGTGTCCAAGTATGCTATAAACCCTAATACCCAGGCAATTAGACCTGAAAGCCTCCATTCTCGAGACTTTATGACTCCAAAAACTGAAAATGGTAAGAACGTCCAAATCATAGATGGGAAACCTTGGGTGAAGTACCAGTGGAAGACGTGTGTTCCATAGTAGTCTCCTCCTGAAGAAAATAGGTTGAATTTCAAAAAATTAAGTGGCACTATGACCCGGGAACCATACATCCACCAGTCAAGGAATGTTGTTACTGCAAGGACGATGGCCCTGCATAAAGATGAAACAACATAGAGACTTCAAATGGAAGTTTCATCAATAATGATAGAAAGAAACAGGAATTAAAAGAAGAAACAGACATATGTTTGCTAATAAAATAAAAGCATTTAATGACAGTTTAGTTTCTGAACCGCTACATCTTCATCTTGTGACTCCCCACCCACCCTCCACCCCAAATGGGGAACTTCCTAATGTCGTGAGCAATTCAGCATTGTGCATATCCAGGGGACCAAAACAAGAAACGGTACAGGGGAGACATTATATAGAAATCTACCAAGTACGAATGCTTAAACAACCGAACACTGCAAGTTGACATGAGTTCTTACCCGAGTGGAATGACCTCAAGAAACAGAAGTCGGCACTTTGATTTTGTCTGAATGAAATCCAAAAGACCAACATACAACCATGTTATGGCACTTGTTGGCCGAATGGCGCAACATAAGGCTGCTATCAGTAGAGCCACTTTCCTTGACTGAGGACTTTGGTAGCTGGCGGTCTGCTGCTTTGAAACGACTGAAATTCCCTTAGAAGACTCGATTGCACTAAACCAACAATAGAGTCCAGCCACGGTCAAAACTGTCTCCAAGCTGTTTGATAGAGTCCGTGTAATACAGAAAAACATGAACCAATTCACCAACTGCGAAAACAGCTATGAGTGATCTGTTAAGGTCGCCAACCACCAGGTAACTGCAATGGTTTATATCCATGAAAGTATGATCATGACAGACAGGTTTGGGTTCAAGGATACTGTCCACTGGGCAACGCGCTCGTTGAAAATAAGTTTGGAGAGTTTATACAGGTATAGATCTCCAAACGCTGCAAAGACTGATTGTAGAAGACGCGGAGCCGTCGCCTACAAAACACGAATGATGGATCAGGACGTGGTCCCTATGTATGGACAATGCTAAACCATTAAGCTGCTACACAGGAGGGTGGGGGGCGAACAGAGGTTTCCTAACCATGTTAAGTCATTGGCCCAAAATTGGTGTTTACAAAAAACAAAATGCACATTCTTCTGGATGTCCTTGGCAAGTTGGCGTCAGAAAACAAACGAATAAGGAGTTTATCACCTATTCAACCTGAGGTCTCATATTGGTGGGCATTGCTCTCATGTTACCTACCACTAGAACAGTAGAAGGATAGAACCTGGCTATGTTCACTAGTAGTTCAAAGAAACATCCAGCACCGATACTTCACCAGTTTCATTTCCAAGATGGCAGAGTAAATTACCATGAACCATGGGGTATCCAGGTGGAGAACCGCCAGAAGCTTGTAGAGAGCAGCGAAGATCAACGGGTGGAGGTAGCCTCGAAGGCCCCGCTTCCACTCCCATGTCAGGTGGCCGTACCTGCAAGCAGCAGCAGCAGCCAAAATCACCAAATGCAGCAGCAATCTACATCTAGCAGAGTGGAATCACCAAATGTCCAATCCCGATCCCACTGACTCTAGCAAGTGTCGGGGAACGGGGAAATGAGGGCTTACCCGAAGGCGATGCGGTGGGCGACCTCGAGGCACTGCCAGTGCTCGTCGGGGTTGAAGTAGGTGCGCACCAGCAGCGCGTTGGCCGCGCGGAACGCCAGCGCGAGCGCCAGCACCCGCCGCTCCAGCCACGGCCGCGGCTTCCCCGGCGAATGAGGCGGCGAGGAATCCCCAGCTCCCTCTTCCGGAGGAGGCACGGCGGCCTGAGATCGCCTGCGGTGGCTCATCGCGGCGACACACACAATCTCTCTGTAACGCTCCGCTCCCCCCGATCCGAGCGATATGAGGAGCCAAAATCGTCGGGCGCGCTCCGCTTCGGGAGTTAATGGGCTGCAAGCCCGCTACAGCCGGATGGATACCGATAGGAGGTACTCGTGCGGCGAGGTCCTGGGGGCGGCGGCAAGGTCCTGGCGGCGGCGGCGAGCTCCTGGCTCTCAGCTGCTCGCTGTTGCTCGATTCGGGATGGGCGACGCGGGGCAAGAGGCTGGGAGCGCGAATCGAGTGGCGGGGAGCTTGTGGAGACGGCGAGCTCCTGGCTGCGGCCTCGGAGTGGCGTGAAACAGGCGACGGCGAGATCGATCCGGCGGCGGCAACTGCGAGCAGAGGGGACGGGGAGGCTGAAGCGTGGGGCCCGGCTGGAACAAAGGATGGCGCATATTGTATGGGCTGTTGGGATGGCACGTGGACCGTAAGCCGCCGTAGAATTTTCGGCCCATGCAAGCCCGCTACATGGGGTCTCTTCGGATGACCACTTTTTTTCCTTGCCAGCTTCAGTTCTTTTTTTTTTTTCCTTTCTTTTGGCTTCCGAATTTTAAAAATAAAAACGTTTCATAATTTTGAAAAATGAACATTTTTGTAATCTGAACATTTTTTAAAATCTGAACCATTTTAAAAAATGAACATTTTTCAAAATCTGAACCATTTTCAAAAATAAACAATTTTTCAAAATATGAACCATTTTCAAAAATAAAACATTTTAAAATTAACCATTTTTTAAATTAACATTTTTTCGAAAGTATGAACATTTTTCAAATCTTAACAATTTTTAAAAATCCAAAAAAATCATAAAAATAACATTTTTTATAAAAATGAAAAAATCATGATTTTAAAAAGGAGTAAAGACGAAAAAGAAAAAAATCAAAAACAAAATAAAAATGAAGCGACAGCACAAAAAACTGTAAACTGAAAAAAAAAAAGGAACCTCTTTGTTGGCCCAGTTATTCCATCTCGCATGCACTATTGTGCAACGGGGGGTACGCGTCGGGGCATCCTTCCCACGCAATGGGCGTGAGATAGGTTTAGAGCAACCACATATTTTATTAATGCTATGTTTGGATGTTGGAAAGATGGCTTGAAATTGCCAGCCCAGATTCCGCTGTTTGGTGTGGCTTGGTATTGGGCCGTGGAAACTGGCTCCAATTCCACGCGAGCCCGAAATCAAGTTACAAGAAACAACACACATCGAAGCTAAAAGACAGATCACAAATAAACGATTGTCCTGAAAATGCTGCGGATGGAACCCTAGATGGTCAAAAAATATAGAACGATCACTTGTGTTTTCTGCACACACCGAAAACAGCGGCCGTCGCCCAAACCCAGCACCGCCGAAACGCACTCCGAAAGAAGCAACATTGCCAACATGGTTTTGTGAGTCGATGAATGATACGTCTCAAACGTATCTATAATTTTTGATGTTCCATGCTTGTTTTATACCAATTGCTACATGTTTTGCATCTACTTTATATCACTTTTATACATTTTTTGGGACTAACCTATTAACAAGATGCCGAAGTGCCAGTTCCTGTTTTCTGCTGTTTTTGTATTCCAGAAAAGCTAGTCTGGAAATATTCTCGGAATTGGACGAAACTACACGGGGGTCCCTATTTTTCCAGAACACACCTGACGGAGCGAAGGAGCAGCAGAGGAGGGCCACCAGGAGGCCACACGCACCTAGGGCGCGGGCCCCCCTTCTGCCGCGCCCTAGGGTGGTGTGGGCCCCTCGGGGGTCCGCAGCCGCCGCCCTTTCGCCTACTTATTCCCCCCGACGCGAAAACCCTAAGTACCTGAGCAAATATCCACGAAAAGATCCAGAGACGCCGCCGTCGTCAACCCTAGCTCGGGAGGGTTCAGAACCTCTTCCCGGCACCCTGCCGGAGAGGGGAATCGTCACCGGAGGCTTCTACATCGCCATGCCTGCCTCCGGAGTGATGCGTGAGTAGTTCATCCTTGGACTACGGGTCCATAGCAGTAGCTAGATGGTTGTCTCTCCACTTTGTGCCATCATGTTTAGATCTTGTGAGCTGCCCTACATGATCAAGATCATATTATTGTAATGCTACATGTTGTGTTTGCTGGGATCCGATGAATATTGAATATTATGTCAAGTTGATTATCAATCTATCTTATATGTTATTTAAGATCTTGCATGCTTTCCGTTACTCGTAGATGCTTTGGCCAAGTAGATGCTTGTAACTCCAAGAGAGAGTATTTATGCTAGATAGTGGGTTCATGTCTCCGTTTAACCTGGGACAGTGACAGAAAGTTCTAAGGTTGTGGATGTGCTGTTGCCACTAGGGATAACCTAACGATGCTATGTCCACGGGCATATGTGTTTGTTTACATTACGCACTTTACTTAATGCAATTATCCGTTGCTTGCAACTTAATACCAACGGGGGACTCGGATGACAACCCGGCGGTGGATTATTAGTCATAGATGCTGTTGGATAACGGTCTATGTATTATGTCGTAATGCCCAATTAAATATCATAGTAGTCAACATGTCATGTATATGCATTGTCATGCGCTCACTATTCGTCAATTGCCCAGCTGTAATTTGTTCACCCAACATGTTAGTTATCTTTTATGGAGAGACACCACTAGTGAACTGTGGACCCCGGTCCATTCTTTTACACTGATTAAACAACCACAAACTGCAAACTGTTCCTTTTTCATTCTCTGCAATTTAATACTCATTTTCCACACCATACGTTTAATCCTTTGTTTTCAGCAAGCCAGTGAGATTGACAACCTCACTGTTTCGTTGGGGCAAAGTAGTTTGATTGTGTTGTGTGCAGATTCCACGTCAACAGTCCAGACTCCCTGCAACAGCTATTTTTCTGGCGCCGTTGACAACCTTCTGAAGAGTTGCTGCTCCTACTGGTTCGATAACCTTGGTTTCTTTCTGAGGGAAAACTTGCTGCTGACTACATCATACCTTCCTCTTGGGGTCTCCCAACGAACGTGTGTTTCACGTCATCAAGCTATTTTTCTGGCGCCGTTGCCGGGGAGACAGCAGTCTTCTGCAAGGGGAGTTTCACGCTTCCAATCTCTTTACTTTGTTTTTGTCTTGCTTAGTTTATTTTATTTTATCTTGTTTGCTTTCAATTATCAAAAACACAAAAAAATTAGTTACTTGCATTTAGTTTATTTTCAGTTTTGTTTTCTGTTAGTTATCATGTCTGGTTCGGCTCATCATGTTTTGGTTCCTGAAGTTGAGGTTCGATCTTTTAAGCAACAAAGTGGAGAAAGTTTGAAAGATGCTTGGTATAGAATCAGCGATGCTCATCGTAGGTGTACTAAAAAATATTCCACTATGATCCTGCTTAGAAATTTTTATGTTGGCATAACTAGCTGGTATAGATATGTCTTGGACACTTTGACGGGAGGTAACTTTCTTGGTACCCCTGCGTTGGAAGCTAGTTATATTATTGAGAGCCTAGTAGGAACACCACCTGTTAGTAACATTAAAAATGAGATCACCTTGGAAGATGTTATAAAGAAATTGGAGTCTATAGAGAAAAATTTGCCAAATCTCCTTGATAGTACTAGCAAAGTTGATGAATCACTGGGAACCATTAATGAAAGAATTGCTGTTTTAGAAACTAGTACTATTCAAGATAATCAAAATCTTAGGATTGGTGAATTAGAGGAGGCTATGGATGTAATAAGTTCTACTTTTACCTCTATTAAAACTAAAAGCAAAAGGCTTTTGTGGGAGAGAGCAAAAATTTATGTATGTGCCAAAAATTTCTAAACCAAAACCCACGGGTGCGTTTAAAACGGATAACGTGTTCAATGAGCTTGAGGGTGAGTCACATAATGGTCTATTTAAATTTTCTTCCCAAGAATTACGTAAACTGAAAAGTCCTAGTGTGACAAACCCTGTTCTTGATGAAGCTTTTGATGAATTAGACCTTTCTTCACTTGGTAATACTTGATGCATGCTTTGTGCCTAGCTAAAAGGCGTTAAAGAAAAGCGCTTATGGGAGGCAACCCATTTTATTTTTCTGCAATTTTTCTTTTATTGAGTCAAGGAGTTTGTTTACTTCTGTAGCAACTCCTTTGTATCTTTATTTTCTCGCATTGTTGTGCCAAGAGTAGCCTCTAATGATAAGATGATGCTTAATTTTGATTGCTGCGCAGAAACAGATTTTTGCTGTTCACTGTACGAAATTCCTAAAATCACCAGATTGTTAATTAAATCTGAAATTTTTGTGCGTAATCTTTATGAATGTCTGAAACTTTCATTAGTTCAGAGTTTCTCGATCTGAGCGTCGTAAGTGCCTCGAAAAAATTCGTCTTTGCGGACTGTTCTGTTTTAGACAGATTATGCCTTTTTATTTTTCGCATTCTCTCTTTTACTAGTGTTGAGTGAAATTCTTTTTTGGGTGGAAGAGCTTCACATAACATCAGTGGCTGTAGCTAATGTTTAAAGTAACAAATCATATTGCGTCTTTATAGAACATGTGAATTTTTGATTATGCACTAACCCTCTAATGAGATCTACTTTGAGTTTGGTGTGACGGAAGTTTTCAAGGGTCAAGAGAGAAGGATGATATAATAGGATCAAGAAGAGTGAAGAGCTTAAGCTTGGGGAGGCTCCCATGGATCTCCCCAGCATATTTCAAGAAGACTCAAGCGTCTAAGCTTGGGGATGCCCAAGGCATCCCCTTCTTCATCGTCAAAATTATCAGGTCATCTCTAGTGAAACTATATTTTAATTCTTTCACATCATATGTGCTTTTCTTGGAGCGTCTGTGTGCTTTTATTTTCAGTATTGCACTTTTATTTTCAATAAAGCTTGACTGGACCCTAGCATTCTTGATTGGGAGAGAGACACGCTCCGCTTTTTCATGAGAATACTCCTATTCTTCACTTATATTTGTTGAGTATTCATATCTAGCGCTGTTCAGCTTTTAGCTCTTGTTTTCATGTATCTCTTGTCAGAGCTATTAGCTTTCTTTTGTAGAAAGTACTCTCTTGCTTCACTTATATTTGTTTGGAGAGTTGATGAAATAAATTGATTGGTGTTTGGTTGGTTCAGAAAATGTTGCATGTGGTAATTGGTATAAGGAAAAACTTGCTTAATCTTGTAGATCACTAAAATGGATAACTTGATGCTTGTCAATTGTTTTGAGTTAACAAGTAGATCATGATTAAATTGTGCATCACATGAGTTAAGCCTATTAGTGAAGAACTACCGTAAAGCTTGTTGAAAATTTGGTTTGCATCGGTGGTACCTCTAAGGTCTAGATATTTTCTAATAACAGGGTTTGGTTAACAAGGAAGACGGTATGAAGTCTTATAACGTTTGCAATATGTTTGTCATATAAAACTTGGTGTACGGGTTGATATTCTTGTTTGCTTACATAACCTTGCTAGCCTAAACTCTGTACTGAGAGGGAATGCTTCTCGTGCATCCAAATCCTTGAGCCAAAATCCATGCCATTTGTGTCCACCATAACTACCTATATGTGGTATTTCCTTGCCACTCCAAGTAAATTTTTCATGTGCTACCTTTAAATTATTCAAAATGTTATTATTCCCTTTTTGTGTCAATGTTTACTAGCTCATGAGGAATTAGTGTGGTTATTCTTTATTCTATTTGTCGAGTGGACTTTTACACCTGGACTAGTGGCATATACATCCGCTTATCCAATAACTTGCAAAAAGAGCTGGCAACGGGGTGCCCAGTCCCAATTAATTACAACTTTAACCAATTAATTCTCTTCACACTTTTGCCCTGATTCATCAGTAAGCAATGACAAACAGTGAAATACCTGAATGTGTGTAAACCAAAGAGAAAGAGGGATGATCTGCCTTGCTGGTAGAAATAACGTCCTTCATGGGAGCCGCTCTTAAAAGTCCGTTCGACAGGTAGAATACTGTTCTCACCCGCTACCATTCGTTGACAATTAACAAACACCTCTCAAAAATAGATACTCCTCCATGGTATGTGATTGATGGAAGGCACCCGAGGATTCGGTTAGCCATGGCTTGTGTTAGCAAGGTTGGGAGGAGTATCAAATATTTTATGCAATCTCTATATGCTTTCAAAAACCTAAAAGCTCTAGCACATGATTTAATCCCTGCTTCCCTCTGCGAAGGGCCTTTCTTTTACTTTTATGTTGAGTCAGTTTTCCTATTCTTTCTGTCTTCCACAAGCAAACACTAGTGTCAACTTTGTTACAACATGCGTTATATGCAATGTATTGGACTTGTTATACTACTTTGTGTTGACAATATCCATGAGATAAATATGTTGAAAGTTGAAGCAAATGCTGAAACTAAATTCTTCCTTTGTGTTGATTAAATACCTTTTGTTAGAAACTATTGCTTTATGAGTTAACACTTATGCAAAACTGTTTGATGCTTGTCTCGAAAGTACTATTCATGAAAACGTTTAGCTTGTGTGATTCATTGTTTACTCATTATCTATTTGGTAGCAAATTATAGACCATTGACTTGGATCACTTCATTCATTTACATGTGCCTTGCAATATTATATGATCAAGATTATGATAGTAGCATGTCACCTCAAAAATTATTTTGTTTTTATCGTTTACCTACTCGAGGACGAGTAGGAACTAAGCTTGGGGATGCTGATACGTCTCAAACGTATCTATAATTTTTGATGTTCCATGCTTGTTTTATACCAATTGCTACATGTTTTGCATCTACTTTATATCACTTTTATACATTTTTTGGGACTAACCTATTAACAAGATGCCGAAGTGCCAGTTCCTGTTTTCTGCTGTTTTTGTATTCCAGAAAAGCTAGTCTGGAAATATTCTCGGAATTGGACGAAACTACACGGGGGTCCTATTTTTCCAGAACACACCTGACGGAGCGAAGGAGCAGCAGAGGAGGGCCACCAGGAGGCCACACGCACCTAGGGCGCGGCCCCCCTCTGCCGCGCCCTAGGGTGGTGTGGGCCCCTCGGGGGTCCGCAGCCGCCGCCCTTTCGCCTACTTATTCCCCCCGACGCGAAAACCCTAAGTACCTGAGCAAATATCCACGAAAAGATCCAGAGACGCCGCCGTCGTCAACCCTAGCTCGGGAGGGTTCAGAACCTCTTCCCGGCACCCTGCCGGAGAGGGGAATCGTCACCGGAGGCTTCTACATCGCCATGCCTGCCTCCGGAGTGATGCGTGAGTAGTTCATCCTTGGACTACGGGTCCATAGCAGTAGCTAGATGGTTGTCTCTCCACTTTGTGCCATCATGTTTAGATCTTGTGAGCTGCCCTACATGATCAAGATCATATTATTGTAATGCTACATGTTGTGTTTGCTGGGATCCGATGAATATTGAATATTATGTCAAGTTGATTATCAATCTATCTTATATGTTATTTAAGATCTTGCATGCTTTCCGTTACTCGTAGATGCTTTGGCCAAGTAGATGCTTGTAACTCCAAGAGAGAGTATTTATGCTAGATAGTGGGTTCATGTCTCCGTTTAACCTGGGACAGTGACAGAAAGTTCTAAGGTTGTGGATGTGCTGTTGCCACTAGGGATAACCTAACGATGCTATGTCCACGGGCATATGTGTTTGTTTACATTACGCACTTTACTTAATGCAATTATCCGTTGCTTGCAACTTAATACCAACGGGGGACTCGGATGACAACCCGGCGGTGGATTATTAGTCATAGATGCTGTTGGATAACGGTCTATGTATTATGTCGTAATGCCCAATTAAATATCATAGTAGTCAACATGTCATGTATATGCATTGTCATGCGCTCACTATTCGTCAATTGCCCAGCTGTAATTTGTTCACCCAACATGTTAGTTATCTTTTATGGAGAGACACCACTAGTGAACTGTGGACCCCGGTCCATTCTTTTACACTGATTAAACAACCACAAACTGCAAACTGTTCCTTTTTCATTCTCTGCAATTTAATACTCATTTTCCACACCATACGTTTAATCCTTTGTTTTCAGCAAGCCAGTGAGATTGACAACCTCACTGTTTCGTTGGGGCAAAGTAGTTTGATTGTGTTGTGTGCAGATTCCACGTCAACAGTCCAGACTCCCTGCACAGCTATTTTTCTGGCGCCGTTGACAACCTTCTGAAGAGTTGCTGCTCCTACTGGTTCGATAACCTTGGTTTCTTTCTGAGGGAAAACTTGCTGCTGACTACATCATACCTTCCTCTTGGGGTCTCCCAACGAACGTGTGTTTCACGTCATCAATGAACAGGCCCGCTGAAAGCGGAAGGCACATGTCGTTGTGGCACGTTATCGGGGGGACTTCCCCATGCTACCTTGGACCCAGACCCATGCATCCCATTCACAAACTCGAGAAATAACGACAAATCCACCACCTTTGGACCACCATCCTCGCTGCAGAGCATCCGCCTCACCCTGGCCGCCAGCGCTGCCACGGGTAACGACAAACGCTAGCGACACACCAAGAAACTAATCTCGCCATATCTGAAGATGGAACCAAGCCACATGCTCCACGGCGCCGCCGAATGGAGCACGAGATGGTGGATATGTAGGGGCATCTTATTCCGCGGCGCCATCACGCCACTTGGTTGGGCCTCAAATTTTGGTTTTTGTTCAACTTTCTTCTTTTCATGTTGCATCCAACCTCCTTATATCTAATTAATATAATGGTTTAAAATTTCCATTGCCTCGTGTAACCTTAGGAGCTGGAATTCGTCCTCCACAAAAGTCGTGGTTCTCTCTCCTCCTTACGACCATGCCGATGTCACGAAAGGTGGTGATAGTTTTTCATTTCCCTCTGTGGCTTTTCTCTCTCTCTAGATCTCATCTATTGAGAAATTTCTCGAGTCTCATATAGATCTAATGTAGTTGATTAGATCTACCACTTATATTACAGAGAGCCGCACACTTGGTCGAAACCAGTCCTTAGCCAAAATTGCGAGTTTCAGACTGAATTTTGGTCAGAAAAACATGGCAAGCTCTTTTCACTTTGTATTTTTGGGGGTGCTGCTAAGATTTAATCAGCTAAAACCTGCATCACTTAACACATGATTAGATAATCACGATTGTTGTTGCCTAACACACAACATAAGGGATTAAGAAATGGTTTTTCTGTGGCGTTCCAACTAGTGCTTCTCGATCGCTCTTCCTACGATGTGTGGTCCTTCCCGGTGTTGGTTTGAGAAGATTGAATTACTAAATTTACAGCCCTTCATATCTTGCCTCGATAGATTGTTCTACTCTTTTTCTTGTGGTGACCCGGGGATGGTCTTTTAGAATAGTGGTCTTGATTGCTCTGTCACGGCTCTGGTGGTTTGCACTCGTGTCTCGTTATCAATGCGGTAGCGAGGTTGTCGTGTGCATAACCTTTTCATCTCGGCTCAAAATAATTGGAGGACCCTTGTTGGCATTTGAATGACTATGTTCTAGTGTGTGTGTGACAACTTTGTGAGGCTGTCTCTAAATAACATGAGATTTCTTCCTTGGAAAATCGAGGTCTTAAGGATCTCGATGGCTTATCCTTTTATAAACTTTTTTGAGAAAATTGACAACAATTTTTTAACTATATCATGTTCTATTAACTATTTAAATATATCGTGGTATGTTTTTTTAATTGTTCTTTCTTAGTGAATCGCACATGCTTCATGGCTAAATATACTTCTTCTTTTTTCAATATATCATGGTGTGTTGTATGAGTTATTTCACTGGAGGAGCTGTTCGTCACGTCACACATAGTGAGGTGGACGAGGAAGTAGTACAACATGTATCACCGAGATCCACAATTATACATCTAATGCTAATCCCGTGATATATAAATATATCAATCCCAATTTACGCGGTATACCATCCTGTCGTTTTTGTTTTGTTAAACCAAATAGATCCTTAAAACACATAACCAACCAATTCCAATCTACCGAATCCTCTGAAAAACCCACACGATGTGTTCTCCCCAACTTGGTACTTGCCACATCATCACTTTGTATTCACACTATTTGGTCTTGTTTTAATGTGGTAGCTGGAGTATTAATGGGGTTCTAATATAGAAACACATTATAGATGTCTATACAAAAGAGATTAGGCTCTACACCCATCATGGAGGTCTATATAAAGGAGATGGGGGTGGTCTATTTGCACCACCCTCCACCGTAGCCGCCACCTCTCCCACGCTCTAGTGACCTGTGCGGATCTAGCGGACCGGTGTGTGGCGCTTACACCCCGTACGTGGATCTTGGAGGCGCTGCACCTGTAGTGCTTGAGGAGCCGTACAAAAGGAGCTGTTCATGGGACGCCGTGACGTGCACGAGGAAGTAGTACGACAGCCGCCACGCGATTCATCGAGTTCCACAACTGCGCATTTAGAGGTTATCTCGTGATCAATAACTACATCAATTCGAATTTACATGGTATAGTTTTAATTAGTGCTAGCGTAACGTAACTATATCTCTACATCCATCTCACTCTTATTGGTTTCTTTAACCAAACACATCCTTAGAACATATAATCAACCAACCCCAATTTATCGAATCCTCACCAACACGACACGTCGTCCCCCTCCCACTCCTTGTTTATGCCTAGTCACGACTTTGTATTTGCGCCAATATCTGGTCATGCTTTAATGCGATGACCGGAGATTCTTCAACACAAGTCAAATCAATTGAGCCGCAGTTGATCTGTATCCGCACATGCGCGTGACGCCTAATAACTTTTTTCCAGATACTCGTAATTAATTTTTTTAAAGTCAATCGAGGTCGTTATTCAATAAACAGCTATATAATTATTAACCCTTAAATATTTTTTTGCCATGCTGTAAATGAGACATTAGAGATACCGAACGTCTTTCCTTTTGAAGCTATCTACGATACACCTAGTCGCGATTTAGTACGTACTCTCTCCATTCCAAAATAGCAGCCACCACCTCTCCATACTTTTATTTAGATTCTGACCTGGATTGGATTAGGCATGGAATCATAACGGGCATTTAAGATAAAGCCCATCACGAAGGTCTATATAAAGGAGAAGGGGTGGGTGTTATAGGATTGCTTTATTTGCACCACCCTCCACCGTAGTCGTCACCTCTCCCACGCTCTAGCGGCCCGTGCGGATCTAGCGGTCCGGCGCGTGACGCTTACACCCCGTACGTGCACACCTTGGAGGGCGCTGCACCTGTAGTGTTTGGACGAGCCGTACAAAGGAGCTCTTTTGTGGGACGCTATGATGTGGAGTAGGAAGTAGTACAACTGCCCCCCACGTGATTCCTCAGGTTCCGCAACTGCGCATCTAGAGGTAATCTTCTGATCAATTTCAATTTACGCGGTATAGTTTTAATTATCGCTAGTGCAATGTAACTGTATCTCTACATCCATCTCACTCTTATTGATTTCTTAAACCAAATGTATCTTTGGTACACATAATTAACCAACCCCAATCTACTGAATCCTCCCAACACGTCACGTCGCCCCACTCCCCCTCCTGGTGTATGCCGAGTCACCACATTGTATACGCCAATATCTGGTCATGTTTTAATATGATAACTAGAGATTCTTCGACACACCTCAAATTAGTTTAACCGCTGTTGATCTTTATTCGATGATTTAGCGGGTGACGTCAAATAACTTTTTCCAGATACTCATAATTAATTTCTTAAAGTCAATGCATGCCATTATATTCAATAAATAGCTACACAATTATTAACCATTATTTTTTTGAGCAATCCATTAAATATATTTTTTGACATGGTTTAATTGCGACATTAGAGTTTTTTTTTAGATTAGTCTCACCAGAATAATACCAATCTTATTCCTTTTAAAGCTATTGTTTAGAATACGCCTGGTCGCGATGATTTAGCACGTATATCCTTCGTCCCAAAATACAAGTCGTTCTTAAATTTCAGTGACCTACAATTTTGACCATGATTCGGACTTATAATAGTATGTCCATAAAATTGGTATAATACTATATGAAAAAATAATTTTGCAATACGAATCGAAAGGTACCATTGTCAATCCATATAGTTATAACTTAGTACTCCGTATCTATCAGTGGTTAAAACCAATCATTAAAATCATCAAAATATAGCGCATTTTATTTAGGACAGGGCCACGAGGGATATTAATCACCAAAGTAATTTTCGTGAAATAATTTCACCACAAGTAGTGTTTTTTTTTTTTTTTTTTTGAACAGAGGATGGTCCCGAAGGACCTGGAGCATCCATTAATTCTCAGCAGCAGAGTTACAAATTACAATAAGGGACCCAAGAAGAACAGAAAATACAGACAAGTCCCTACAATTTGCACAAAGGGCCTCAGAAAGAAAATAAGCAACGCAATCAAGGCCAGCTTCTTCTCCACCGCTAACTGACGCCGCCGTGCAGTCACCTTCAACGTCACCGGGGACGAAACCACTTGGGGCGATGAAGGGGAAGCTCACTGCACTGCTAGCAAGGGCCTCCGCTATGGCAACAAGGCCTGGAGGTTGATGAAGACCATCTGGCGTCGGCCGGAGGTAACCGTTCCCGACGCAAGAGGAGAGAGAGGTCGCCATTCGACCGTAGCATACACCGACGGCGCCTCCGCCGGCGTTGGAAATCTCCCGAGAGAAGTGGAAACTCCTCCCCTGCTGCAAAAACGAACAAGAGATCCCTCTACTACTAATTTCCTTCTCCTCTGCACCTCCACGGCGAGCAGGAAGAAGAAGAACAGGAGCAGAAGAGACTCCGTCGTCGTTGCAAAAATTTACGAACCTTTTTATTGAAGAGGTCACAGAAATGACGAAGTAGCCTACCTCCTCCATCCTCTGGAGCTTGGTAAACTGCTTGATCTTCTCCACCATGCAGCAGAAGAGGCTCCCGAACTTCTGCAGCACAGACCTCAAACCAGCACCACCGGATCTGGCAAGGAAGCGACGCCACCAATCCCTCTCCTCGCCTCCACGGGCGGCCAGAGGGAGATTCACAACACCACATCGCCAAGATCCGCTCACGAGCTTATTAAAGCAGACGCTTGCAGATCCACCACCTACCGACCCCATCCACCACGGATCCTTGCCGGCAAGAAGCTTCACCACACCGCAGTCGCTGCTCGGGAGCAACTGCGTCAAACGCCAAGGGAGAAGAGACGGCATAAAGCCATTCGCCACGGAGGCAGAAAACCTAAAACTACAACTAGTATATACAGAGGAGCACCGAGCACCTCGCCCATCTCTTCCCCAACCGGCGACGCCGGCGGCGAAGGTCCGGGGTCGGGCCAGGCCTGAGATCTGGAAGCCCCTGGTCGCCTCCCTTTTCGCTCTCTCAAACAGTAACCGGTAAGAGGGGAAAGGAGAGGAGAATAGTCCACCACAAGTAGTGCGAGCCGTGTTCGCTCGCTCGTCTCATCGGCAGTAAATGCGCTAGAGTTACTGTTACTCCCACCGACGTTCCATCCAATAATTGCTTCTACAGTGTCCACCGACGTGACGGCCGACGCTGGCAGGTAAAAAGCAGAAGCAGAGAGAGAACAACGGCGTCCGTCTTTCTCTCCGGTGGTGGCGGCCGCTCAAAACCCCGTCCGTCGCGGGCTCGCCCCGTTCCAGGAGCGATCGCGCGCAAACCCTAGCCCCCCCCGCCGCCGCCGCCGCCGCGATCGGCCAGCATTCCCCGCCCTCTCCCCGCACAGCACAGGTACTACGGCTTCACCAACCCGGCCGGCCGCCCGTAACGCGCCGGCCGCCGTTCGCACTACTATCTCTCTTTTCCGCTGGGCCCGCCCGTCGGGGCGCCTTCCGCGCGGTCGTGCGGGGAACGGCCGGCTGGAGCTTAGGGCTCTCCCTAAGCTCCTCTGCTCGGATTTATCGGGGTTTTTGTCCGCTCGCTTTTGCTTCCGATTTTTGTTTCGCAGTCGGGGGTTGGGGTTTTGTTTCCTGATGACGTGAATGCGCGATTGATGGAAAGTTTCTGTTCTGTTACCGATGCCAGAGACCACAACCGGCGGGATGGGCAACGGCCGGTCCGGAGGAGGACCCGCCGGTGCCGGCACGCCGCGTGCTTCCGGAGGCCCCGCGACCCCGGCGCCGGCGGTCAGGACCAGCGCGGCAAACGAGGCGCCCCGCCTGCTGACCCGCGGAGGTTCGGGTTCTCTGTCGAGAGATTCAGACAGGAGCGCCGGCTCAGCCAAAGGCGCAGGAGAGCGGATGAGTGAGGGTGTTGGCAGTTCGTCGAAGAAGCGGAAGAGGATGAGTTCGAGGAGCTATCTGAAGAAATTCAAGATGGTCCAAGGGCCGAATGCCGCAGGTATCATTTCATCCTCCTATGCTGTGCTTGTAGTGGTAACTCTGTACTGTGTGACAAGACAAGTCGTTTTCTATGGCCTGTGTGGGCTTAGGCACTTTTTATCCCACTGCGTCCTAATCATGGGGTTGTCTGGTGATTTAGAGGGAATAATATAATGTGCAGAGCACACAAGTCAGATAATCATCGATTGCATCATGCTCCGTGCATTGAGAAAAGGGATAAACTTTACAAAAACAGTATGTCGTAAACTAGTCAAGGTTTTAGGATTCAAGGTGGTGGACCGTGCACTAAAACATAAATAAAAGTCTTACCAATACCTAACTCTTCTTGTTTCGCTAATAAGTTAATGTTTTTAATAAGATGGAAATGTCCGATCATGTGTTGTTGGATAGCGCAATTGCATTCTGGTTCATGAGGCTTCCCTGTAGCTGTGCTCTTGGTCATTTAGCCTGCGCTAATTCATCCGAAGACTAGCACGCCTAACTTAGCTTAACTTTGCAGATGCAGTTGTTGCTTCTCCTGACAGAGTGGGCAAGGAGAACACTTCAAGCGGGCATGTGGCGGACAGCAACATCTCTAAGCTATCTGAAGGTAGCAGGTCGATTGAAAAGAACAAGAGGCATTCAAGTGATGCTGCGTCTGAAGTTTCCAAAACTCTTGTTTTTGGTTTACATGAAACTTCAGAGACGAGAGTTAACCAATGTTTTGCACCGTTGTCAGAGGTTTGTCTTCCACTGTTCGCATTTCATTTGATCAGTGCTGATGCCACCATTTTTACTCTCTGCAAAATGGAAACTTTATGAACATATTTGCGGGTTCTTGGTAGACTTCAGTGGCATCTGGTGCAGGATTCTATGTAATGTTGCAATACTTCTTTCTTTGCCTACATGTTACTGGCAGGGGGTTTATTATACTTTTCTTTAGTCATCTTTGCTAGAACAGTTATCCGCTTAAGTGGGATATTTGGTACTGTACATTGAATTGAGAAAGACATCTCCGGAATTATAGAGCTACATATATACCTTTATTTTCAGTCTTCTGATTTTGCTCTCATTTCACGTACCTGTGCATGTGCATCAGGTAGGACCTGTGTCTTCAATAGCATGTACTGCAAGAGTAATGTCTATGTATTCTCTCATAGCAGAACTCTCTCGGTTGCATTCACAAATTCTTCAAGTTACTCAATTCCATCTATCTTACTAAAGTAGATCACTGAAGATATAGAAGTCAGCGTGATTAATATACCACCAAAATGTAAAATCCAGCATCATGCTTTAATATATTTTTTGTTCTCGTATGAAGGTGATGGACCAATGCGTTTTTCATTCCCTCTGTTTTTGTTTGTCAATGTGTATGTCTCGGATCTGGTTAAAGAATTGATAGTGACATATGGCTAGATAAGAAAACGGTTAAGGGAAGATGACGCAGTATTAAAGCTCAAGCATGTTAAGTGCTATTTCAGTGCATTGATTGTTCATGATAAAGGATGTGCATATGCTTGAGAAGATGCAGCATGCAAAAGATGGTTCCCATTGAGACCTGCAACATCTTCTGTGCTAAAGCACCAATATACTTTCCATGCTACAGTGGCACTACAACATCCAATCACTGATGCTGTCAGGTGCCTTGTAGTCCATAGGAAACCGTTTGAAACAGTGATATGACTAACCTTTTAACATCAATTGTTGTAGGTACAGCCGCGTAAACCTACCGATGTGTGCCGGCAAAATATAGCGCCTGAAAGTAGTCTTCCAGTGAAGGCTAGAGGTCGACCCACTGCCCCTGCAAGGTGCTTTATTTCTCATTGCAAGGATTTCTATTCTCAGCTCAGCCTTTGCGGCTTATTAGATTCTAAGCAACTGGGTATGCATTTTGAATCCATGTGATTCTGTGTTAACCTTTTCATTTTGCAGACAAAGCTGTCTATCATCATTGCAAAGTGTGCCCACATCTCTTATTCATCATGAAGAGGTACCCCTCTCCAAACAAAAACAAAAACGATTCTTTCGGCAACATGTTTTTATGCACTAACTGTCTTGTCTTCCCCACTGTGCTTTCTGTTTTTTATGCATCAACGGATTTGGGGTTCAACATTTGCTCTTTGACATTGTATTAGATCAAGAGCACACTTGGAGACAGTGAACTCATTAGCGTTCAGAAAGAAGATTCAGCGTCTAGACATGTCAAGGTGATGCCATCTGATGAAACAGATGGTAACTCCAACATATGCGTTGCTTGTGGAACCCCAGGAACTCTTAGGTAAGTCGATTCATTTTTTTATCAACATCAGTTTTACTAATGTATTAAAAAAAATAGTCGTGCAAATGAAGCCATTTCTCTAGGATAGCATAAGAACAGACTATTGTGATATGTAAATGAAAACAAATCATCTAACCTTGCTGAACCATGGTAAAATTGCCGGGTTTCTCCATTCAAATAGAATGTTCGGCCCTGTATGCTCCTTAGTACCCCATGGGCCCAGGGGTCTGCTCTGAATTTAGTTATGCTGTTTAGTTATAGAGCCATGCAGGGGCCTTGTATGCGTGTCTGTGTGTTAATAATTTTATGCCAGTAAAATATGCTTGTCTGTGTGTATAATTTATGCGAGTAATATGCTGCAGCCTGTACTAATGTTTGACATGTTTTCTTTTTTACTGAGCAACACAAAATTAATAGTTGTTCTTTGCTTTGTTACTGTGGTACTGAATACTGTTTTGGCGTCCATGATGCCAAATATTACTAAATACTTATCCTGAAGAATGTACCAGTTCTTAATGCGCCCAAAGAATACTGTTTAAGGGTGGGTTTTCTAAAATGTCTCAGAATGAATAACCTGTTTTATCATTTATGAATACCAATTTCTATGTGCACATGTAAATCCCCTGTTCTTTTATACTCACTAGCATGGTAAGAGAACATATTAAAACTTGGCATCTGATCTGTATATGTTATTGATGTTCTGTATATGATCTGATGTATGTATTCAATTGATAATAGGTCTTGTGATGGAAAAGCTTGCCAAAGTAGATACTGTATTTCTTGTCTGGATCCTTCCGTGGATTATTTGTCTCCTGGCATTTGGTTCTGTACCAGCTGTACGAAGAAGAGGTTCCATTTTGGTTTACAATCTATTGTTGATGGAATAGAGTCTGTGTGGGATGTGAAGGAGGCTGAGGGTAAGTACAATTTCTCTTCTGGCACGAGACAAAATCTATTGTAGCAGTTCTTCTATTTTTAAATTTATTTCCTCTATTTATCGGTTCTATATGTTTGTAGGAATGCAAATTAGCAAGCAGTATTTTGTCAAGTATAATAATCTGGCGCATGTCCATAATCGTTGGGTTCCAGAAGGTGACATCAATGTCACGCCTGGAGGTCCTGATCTTCTTTCCTTGTTTAACAAGAGGAATCATACTGAAAAGGTGATTGCTTTTGCGGTGAAATTTATTTTTATTATTCATGCGGTATGATTCAGGCTTTGCAAAAGAACTGTGCTGATGTTTTTCTTTTAATGATTCTCCAGGCAATTTGGAAGGAGGAATGGACTAAGCCACACCGCCTGTTGAGGAAGAGGCTACTTATGCCCACCAAATTAGCTGATGATTTTTTTCCTCATCTGATGATAACTATTCTTATTGTACTCTTGAATGGTTAGTGAAATGGAGGGGTCTTGGCTATGATCACACGACATGGGAATTAGAGACTTTACCCTGTTTACAAACGCCGGAGGCTGAAGAGCTTAAAAGGAACTACGAGAACCGTCGTGAAGCTGCGAAACAATCATCTATCCCTACAAAAGCAAAGGTGTGGCGGAAAACTAATTTTAATGCTTTATCTTGTACTTCTAATGCTATTTGTGATTCATGCATGATACAAGTCTGATAGCGAATATAACCTGGCCAGTTTGAAAATAATAAAAACGTAACTTCTTTTGTAGGTTATATATACTATAAAATTGACGCTGTTTAAGATGATCGATAAACTAGCCACCAAAAAATTGAAAACTGAAAAAGCTGGGTTAACTAGTCTGCTAATTCCATAAAAAAATAATTTCACACTTAATTTTCACCTAGCTGTATTGAACTATCACAGCATTGATACTATATTATCTCGGTTCTCTTTGTCAGGTATTAGTATTAGTTATACCTGTGTGCTTAAAACCTTTACATATTCATGAAACTGCTAATTTTCTTCTTTTGGGTAATTATTACTTGCCTTTACAGGTTAAGCAAAGCTCATTTCAGAAACTTCAGAGATTACCAGATGGGTGCCATCCTGATTTTGACAATGATCATTTGTGTTCTATCAATCACCTCCGAGAGTTCTGGTACAAATCTTGTGGTGCTGTTCTTATTGATGATAAGGTAAGAAGTATGCAAGTAGCTTAGCTGCATTAGTCTTAGAAAGAGGTCAAGAAACAATACTTTATCCTTTCTATTATAGTTCTCCACCCATATATTGTTTGTAGTGGTTATGGCCACTGGCATACTCATATGTGATTATGTTCTAGTGCTTCCTTACATGGATGTAATGTAACATTGTACTATTATAAGTACATCTCTTGCAGTATTATTTTTTTAACTCCTTTATGAATGAATAAAAAGGACTCATGTTTAACTATCATGCAGGAATTTATAATGAAGACCGTCTTATTCACAATGTCTGTATTACCTGACGTCAGCCAACCCATCCTAATTGTCACGACTCCTGCTTCTCTATCCCTATGGGAGGCTCAGTTCAATAACTTGGCACCATTTATCAATGTTGTTGTGTATGACGGAGGAAAAGACAAGCTCAAATTAATTCAAGATTTGGAATTCTATGAGAGCGGAAGCTGCATTATGTTACAGGTTCTCTTATCCCATGCTGATGCTATCTTAGAGGTAAGTGTCAACTGCTAAGTATGTCCTCGCAAGTAGAGGCTTACCAATCAAGAGCACATAAATTGCACAAGCCACCTTGGTCATATTGGCGTCGTCATTACTAGTTACTACACCCCTAGCTCTGTCAAGCTTATGTTTTTCATTTAATTGCAATCTCTCTGCCTGGCGCAGGATATCGAACCTATATCACGCATTGGTTGGGAGGCAGTCATAGTTGATTATTATCAAAAATCAACCCTACAATACCTTGAACAACTGAAGCAACTTTCCACTGATTTTAGGATGTTGCTTGTGAGCTCCCCAATTAAGGTGCCTATTAATAGCCCTGACCTGTAAAACTGCTTCTGCGCCACAAATAAGCCGTGCTGAATCTTGTTATTTTGCAGAATGATCTTCCTGAGTACGTGAAACTTTTAGGCTTCCTTAGTTCTGGAGAGCAAGAAAATGGCAATTGTGTTGATACTTCGGATGCCCTTGAGATGTCGGAAGTGAACTTCAAACGTCATATTGCATATGAGCGCCAAGCAGATTCTTCAAAAATATTGGAGCACTGGGTTCCTGCTTACATTTCACAACCGCAGCTAGAGATATATTGTTCTATACTGCTTTCAAATTCATCTCTCCTTCAGTCGAAGATGAAAAGTGATAGCTTTCATTGCGACATTCTTATGTCTCTCTCGAAGGTGTGCTTTGCAAACAAATTTACAGCTTGCATTTGCATGATAACAAGTAACCAGTCTATGTGCAATCTGCAGTAATGTACTTCTTTTCTTCTATGAAGTTACTGACACTGTTACTGACTCTGATCTATTCTTGTCCTTATGTTATAGTGCTGTGATCACCCTTGCCTTGTCGATGAATTCCTGCAACATTCTCCTGTCGACAATCATGATCGTAATGGTACTATAGATACCAGAGTGCAATTATGTGGCAAGCTACTGCTTTTTCAAGAAATGCTTAAAGAGATAAGGAACAGGAGGCTGAGAGTCATTATTCTTTTTCAAGTGAGATACTCATGGCATTACTCTCTTTTCTATTACATATGTGTGGCACAATGTATTAAATCTTTATCATTCCATGTTTTGCAAATAGTTTATCATCTTAGAATGTTTCATGCTATCTATTGTATAACACTGATGGTAATCAGTAATCAACCAATCAAGGTTCTAAGTATTGTTATACATTATTTGTTCTGTCCTACATCTAGACACCTAGTAGTGATTGGGTGGCCCCAACTGGTCCAGTTATGGGGGCCTAACCAGTGATTATACGGTAACATGTATTGGGGCGCCTGTTCCTTTTTATGCCATATGATCTCTGTTTTGAGAACACTGCTGTCTATATTCGTTCAGTCATACACTAGACACCTAGTAGTGATTGTGTGGCCCCAACTGGTCCAGTTATGGGGCCTAACCGGTGATTATACGATAACATTTTGGGGCACCTGTTCCTTCTTTATGCCGTGTGTTATCTTTTTTGAGAAAAATGCAGCCTATAAATTTCTTAGAAGCTGGATAAGATATAATTAGCATCTGAACATTGAATACTCGTAAATAGTCCCTACTACTATTCTCTACATTGCTAGAATATGCTCATTAGCTATGGTGTTTGCATCTTGCCTCGGTTTCAATTTCATGGTGCTGCATCCAGTATCCTATTTATGTCAGCAGATATTTGCATGAATAAACATGGTGACCTGCAGAAGTGTTTTTTATGACAAGTAATAAACAATTCAAAGAAAAATTATATGAAAATATCCTTAGTCTGACACATAAGCCCCATTTCATATATTGTTCCCAACTTCCGAATGTGTTCTCTCAAGCACTCATCAATATTGTCATTCCTTTTTGAAGCATTCCCTTCGTGCTCTTGTATGGCTTTTTTTCATTTTACTAATACAGCAGTTTTTTTTGGGGTGCTATGGCAGTCTGGTGTAGCAGGTGGAAACTCAATGGGTGATATATTGGAAGGTGTTGTTTGTGACAGATTTGGCCCCGAGTCATATGCACGTGTTGAGAGTGGTGCACCATTGGCAAGGAAAAAAGCAGCAGTAAATATGTTCAATGACAAGACTAAGGGGAGGTTTGTTTTTCTGATTGAAAGTCGTGCATGCCTACCAAGTATTAAGCTGTCATTTGTGGATGCCATTATCATATACAATAGTGACTGTAACCCACTAAATGATCTGAAGGTTCTTCAAAGAATCAAAATAGAGCCACAGTTTAAGTATCCGGGCATTTTTCGTTTATACACTCCTTTCACAATGGAGGAGAAGCAGCTTGTGCTTGCAAAACATGGCATGCTTATTGATAACTACAAGGATTTGCCACATAGTTTAGGCCATTCTTTGATCAGTTGGGGTGCATCATTTCTTTTCACCAGATTCGATGAGCTTCAGCATAACTGTGCAAGTAAAAGCTTTGAAAGCGATACATGCTTTATGGATAAAGTAATTTTGGAGGTCTTAAAAAAACTACCCACGAATGTTGAAGACAACACCGAAATCAATTGCACGTCCATATCGAAAGCTAAAATGAGCGGGGAATTTTATTCAAGAAGCATTGCTCTAATAGGCGAAAATGTGGCAATGCCTGAATTGGATGGAGACCCATCAAATTTTTGGATAAATTTACTGGGTGGGAAATCCCCTTGTTGGAGCAGTTTATCCAAGCCACCACAATCAAGCCATAAAATGTTACAGAACATAGAAGAACCAGCCAAAGTTCCTGCTGAAGAAGCTGTTGAATCCAGAGGGAAGCGTAGAAAGGTCGATGGAATCACAGTTCCATCTTCAGAACATTCATCTGACAACAGTCATGAAGCTAGAAGGAAGCGTAGAAAGGTTGACGGAATCACAGTTTCATCTTCAAAACTGATGATCACACCCAAGAATCTTCACGTTCAACTTAAGCAAGAGCTGTCAAAACTAATTAAGGTGTTACAACTGCCGGTATGTATTTTTTACTTCTTCCACTTCCTCTTTGTTTCATCATGACGCACTATTGGCAGAATGTATAGAGTAACATTTATTCATGCTTAGAATATGTTCCGCTAATGTACAAAATGTTACACAAAGTGCACAAAAAATCCTTACCTGCTGCAGCTCAGATATTCTCTTTTGCACTTTCTGCAATTTTATCTGATATGCCAAATGGTTATACATTTTTTACACCCACGTGAAACATTGATTTAGTACCGTTCTTTTGATTTTTGTTGCATGAGTTCTGCATTTGTTCACTGTCATTATTTTTTTATTATTTGTTCTTGCACTGCTTCTTTGTTCTTGCCTGTTCTAACATGCATTTTGTATAAATTACAAATGCAGGATAATGTAAGACTTATGGCCAAACAGTTATTTGAAAATTTCTTGAACAATCATCTAATTATTCTTGAGCCAGTGGGCATATTGCACGCGTTCAACATAGCCTTGGTAAGAAAGGCACCCATACAAATATTTATGTTGTTGATTTCATGTTTATATTTGTCAAATATGCTAATGTTATTTTTTCCAGTGTTGGCGTGCTGCTTATCTTCTAAATTATAAGGTAGATCGCAGAGAGTTGCTTGCCCTTGCTGAAAAAAGCTTCAATTGTGAGTACAATGAAGCCCTTGCGGGATTTATCTATAACAAAATAAGGACCCTAAAGAAAAAAGTCCCAAATAGAGCAGGTGAGACAAGCATCAAGGGTCAACCAGTGTCAGTAGAAGACACCCAGCTTTCATGGCAAGAGACCTCTACTAACTCTGAAAATGACCACATGTTCCAAAACAAGGAAATTGATCTTCATGGTGATTCCACAAATGGTGCATCTCAAGAGGTCTCATCTGTTGCTCAGCAGATGATCTCAGAGAGGCAGGAACCTGTTAAAGAAACTCTCAAAGAATGTCACCTGCTAAATGATGAGCCTCCGAATATGATCGTGGAGAAAAGTATAGATTTAGTCGACAATGTTTTCTCCTTAAGAGAAAAGAATATCCTTTGCAAACAACAGCTTGAGATATCAGGTTTAGTGACACACAGGCAGAACAATGTCATCAGACTGAAAAAAGTTTGCAGTTTAGTTGTGGAAAATATTCGTAGAAGTCACATTGATGAAATGACGAGGAGTGAAAAAATAAAGCTGACTGCTCAGTGGTTCACTATGCTTTTGTATGCATTTTTGGAGCACATGAAGCTCCAGCATGACAAGCTTGAGGGACTGCAGTATCATACATGGTCTTCAGAGCGTCAACTGAAGGAAAAGCTCCACCAGGCAGCAAAATCAGGCCAATTAGATCGAGACTTTGATCAGCATATTGCTCTACCTGACTCAAACTTTGTTATTGAAGAATTCACCCATTTTAAGGAACAGACTGAAAGTTCTGTGTCAGATCATCACTCGATGGAAATTACATTAGTACGAAGTGAAGTTCTGTCAGAGCCCACATCTGTACATGCAATGGAAAATGAGCCAGTTGAGACTTCTGTGGGCTCAGGCGAAGGACCAGCATCAGAAGCTGTTGATTTTCTAGAAAACAACATGCACTGTAGTTCTGATGGCATTGGTGTACAAAGAGCTGGCTGTTCATCAAGTACTATTCCTGCAAATGATGATTCCACCGGTCAGGTATTATGCTGCTCATTTTCGAAATGCATTATGCTTGTCATATGCTGAAGCTTCTTTATTCTTTTTACTTACTGTACTTGAGGACTATGTGCTACTTGTGCTTTAATCCTAAATTTCTGAAAGAGTTAACCTGGGACTGCTATATTTCGCACCATTGGGCTATACATGTCATCAACACACATGACACACCACCAAGGTAGGGCTATTGTCGTGGCGCATGAAGCAGCAACTTATGGTTGCCCAGAAAGTATTGTGGAGCTTCACTTATCTATCCTGTCCTCCCCTTTGCTGTTCAGCTTTACTTACATATCTTTGGCCAGCAAGGACCACCAGGCCTTCAAGTACGCGAGCTGTTATTGGCTCGTCCAGATTGTGTACTGATGTGTAATTGTGTATGCAGTCTTGATGGATAAGCCTCTGTACTGTAGTCTTGTGGGGTTTGGTCTTTGGTCTGTGGTCTTTGTGGGACTGCAGCACATGGTCCTTGTGTCAAGGACAGGTTGCAGTTAGGATAGAGCACAAGGACTGGCTGTTAGGACTGGTTGTTAGGATAGCTTTTAGGACAGCATCTTAGACTAGCATCTAGCATATTCGTGGCTGGCTAGCAGCATATAAATATGTATCCCCAACCCTCAGGTTGGCATGCCATTGTGTGAGAAATAAACCAACGAAAAATTGCCCCAACTCTCCAAGTGTCATCCTCTCTCAATGAGAGTAAGCCTGAAACAACTATCAAGTGGTATCAGAGCGAGGTTGTCTTGTAGCCTGACCTTTACCTGTTCTCCTCCTCACCAGGAGCAGAGCAGCCCCAGCCGGTAGCAGCAGTTGCTCCGACTGTTCCTGGTTACTTCCCTCCCTCCGGGTTGTCGAGCAGCAGCTCGTCGGCAGCAGACAGCCCCCCAGCAGCGAGCCATGTCCACAGGTCGCTCTCAGCACACGGCTACCTCGAGCATGCGGCGTCGGCAGGAGGCCGAGCGCGCAGAGGCAGAGGAGCGTGAGCGAGTGACTGCGGCAACCGCTGCAGCGGCGGCAAGGGCGTCGAGGCTGGCAGCCGCGGAGCTGGCAGCAGCCAGAGCGGAGGTAGAAGCAGCAGCGACGGCGGAGGCAGCACGTGTGGCTGCGGCGGAGGCCAAGGCATTGCGCGACAGCGCCAACAGCTCCGCGTCCGCTGACGGCAGCGTCGACGCAGACCGCGACGACGCGGAGCAACAGCGGGCGGCGCAAGAGCGGGCGGCGCAGTGGGCAGCCGAGCACGCTCGCGGTGGCGCCAGAGGAGGCGCGCACGGCGACGGCGGCTGGGATGACCAAGGCCGAGGCCCCTACGGGGTCCGGACTGTGGTCAGGGACGTTGGCCCCGGTGTTGGGTGGCCTACCCTCACCAAAACCAACTACGTCGAGTGGGCAGCGATCATGAGGATCAGGCTGCAGGTGCGGCACATGTGGGAGGCGGTCCAGGACGACGCCGTCGACCAACATGAGGATCGACGGGCGCTGGACGCCCTCATCGCCGCAGTCCCGGCTGAGATGCAGTTCTCGCTTTCCAACAAGCGGACTGCCAAGGAGGCGTGGGACGCCATCGCCGCAGCACGCATCGGCAGCGACCGTGCCCGCAAGTCCACCCTGTAGGCACTTCGCAAGGAGTGGGAGAACCTGGCCTTCAAGCCAGGTGAGGACGTTGATGACTTTGCTCTCCGTCTCAACACTCTGTTGCAAAGATGGTGCAGTTCGGTGATGCCACCTACAGCGAGGAGAGAGCTGTCGAGAAGCTTTTCCGGTGCATCCCCGAGAAATACAAGCAGATGGCTCGCTCGATCGAGTCCCTGCTGGACCTCTCCACGATGACGATCGAGGAGGCGATAGGTCGCCTCAAGGTCGTCGACACCGACGAGCCACAGCCTCTCTCGGGGCCCATTACCACCGGCGGCAAGCTGCTCCTGTCTCGGGAGCAGTGGGACGCCAGCCACGTGACGGGAAGAAGGGGGAGCCTTCTTCCACAGCAGGCAGCCGCAGGCGTGGCAGGCCGCGAAGGGGACGCCGAGACTACCAGGCCAGGGCACATGGTGATGCCCGCGGAGGTGCCCGGGGAGGCGCCGCCGGCAGGCCCCAGCCGGCACAAGACGAGGGCTGCCGCAACTGCGGCCGCCTTGGCCATTGGGCCAAGGAGTGCCGACAGCCACGACGTGGCCAGGCTCACGTCGCACAGGCTGCGGAGGAGCAACGTGGCCAGGCTCACGTCGCACAGGCTGCGGAGGAGCAACGTGGCCAGGCCCACGTCGCACAGGCTGCGGAGGAGGACCCAGCCCTGTTCATGACGCACGCAAGCGTCGAGTTACCTGCTGCAGCACCAACCGCAGCAGCCCTCCTCCACCTTGACGAGCCAAAGGCGCACGCCCTCCTTGGCGACGGCTCCGGCAAGGACAAGACCAGCGGGTGGTGCCTCGACACCGGCGCCACCCACCACATGACCGGGCGACGAGAGTTCTTCGCCGAGCTCGACTCCGACGTACGAGGCTCCGTCAAGTTCGGGGATGCCTCCGCCGTAGAGATCAAGGGCGTCGGCTCCGTCATCTTCATCGCCAAGACCGGAGAGCACCGGCTGCTCACCGGTGTCTACTACATCCCCGCGCTGAGGAACTCCATCATCAGCCTGGGACAGCTAGACGAGAACGGCTCGCGCGTGCTGATCGAGCATGGGATCCTACGCATCTGGGATCGCCATCATCGCCTTCTTGCTAAGGTAACCAGAGGCGCAAACCGGCTCTACGTCCTTGATGTGCAGGTGGCACAACCCATCTGTCTCGCTGCTCGTCGGGATGACGAGGCGTGGCAGTGGCATGAGCGCTTCGGGCATCTTCACTTTGAGGCCCTGAAGCGGCTCAGTGCCAAGGAGATGGTGCGAGGCCTGCCATGCCTCGACCACGTGGAGCAGTTCTGCGACGTCTGTGTGCTGGCGAAGCACAGACGCATGCCCTTTCCCCGGCAGGCGAGTTTCAGAGCCAAGGAGAAGCTCGAGCTCGTGCACGGGGATCTGTGTGGCCCGGTGACACCGGCCACACCAGGAGGACGACGCTACTTGCTGCTCGTGGACGATCTCTCCCGCTACATGTGGGTGGTGATCCTTGGCAGCAAGGGGGAGGCAGCGGGCGCCATCAGGCGCGCGCAGGTTGCTGCGGAGGCGGAGTGCGGCCGCAAGCTGCGTGTGCTGCGCACCGACAACGGCGGCGAATTCACAGCAGCTGAGTTCGCGTCGTACTGCGCCGATACAGGCATCCAGCGCCACTACTCCGCGCCGTACAGCCCCAGCAGAACGGCGTCGTCGAGCGGCGCAACCAGACAGTTGTGGGGATGACTCGGGCCCTCCTCAAAGAGAGGGATGCCGGCTGTCTTCTGGGGAGAGGCGGTGCTGACGGCCGTCTACATCCTCAACCGTTCGCCTACCAAGGCGCTCGACGGCAGGACGCCGTATGAGGCTTGGCATGGGCGGAAGCCGGCAGTCTCCCACCTGCGGGTCTTCGGCTGCCTCGCGTTTGCCAAGGAGCTTGGTCACATCGGCAAGCTCGATGACAGGAGCACTCCGGGAGTGTTCATCGGCTACTCGGAGGGCTCGAAGGCCTACCGCATCCTCGACCCCAAGACACAGCGCGTCCGCACGGCGCGAGACGTCGTGTTCGACGAAGGGCGAGGATGGGCGTGGGGTAAGGCGGTGGACGACGGCTCGGCTCCGACGTGCGACGACTTCACCATCGAGTACGTCCACTTCGAGGAGGCCGGGGGAGTAGGCAGCAGCTCCTCGCTGAGCACGTCTACTTCAGCCCCCAAGTCCCCATCGACCCCGGTGTTAGCTACACCGGCGACACCACAGCCGGCAACGCCACGCACTCCAGCACCAGCAGCCACTCCTCCGGGCGCGTCTACACCACCACCAGCTCACTCCGAGCACAACCCGGTGGAGTTCGCTTCTCCGCTCTCACGACGAGGAGCGTGTCGACGCGTATCATGACGACGAGCCGCTGCGGTACCGGACGATGGAGAACCTTCTCGGTGACCAGCCGGTGCCGGGGCTGGTGCCACGTGAGCTGGAGGCGCAGCTGCAGCTTGCGCGTGAGGATGGTGAGCCTCAGTCTTTTGCAGAGGCTGAGAGAGATGCGGCATGGCGTGCTGCGATGCAGATGGAGATGGATGCGGTCAAGGAGAACCGCACTGGGAGCTTGCTGATCTCCCTCGTGGTCATCGCGCGATCACCCTTAAGTGGGTGTTCAAGCTGAAGAGGGATGAGGCCGGCGCCATCGTCAAGCACAAGGCTCGCTTGGTGGCGCGAGGTTTCTTGCAGCAGGAGGGGGTCGACTTCGACGACGCCTTCGCTCCTGTAGCACGGATGGAGTCCGTGCGACTCATCCTTGCACTAGCTGCCCAGGAGGGCTGGCCTGTCCACCACATGGACGTCAAGTCGGCCTTCCTCAACGGCGACTTGAAGGAGGAGGTCTACGTGCAGCAGCCGCCGGGATTTGTGATCCCCGGCCAGGAGGGCAAGGTACTTCGCCTGCACAAGGCTCTCTATGGCCTCCGGCAGGCACCAAGGGCGTGGAATGCCAAGCTGGACTCCACGCTGAAGACGATGGGCTTCGAGCAAAGCCCGCACGAGGCGGCCGTCTACCGACGGGGCAGTGGAGGAAATGCCCTGTTGGTGGGCGTCTATGTCGACGACTTGGTGATCACTGGCATCAAGGATGCAGAGGTGGCTGCGTTCAAGGAGGAGATGAAGGCTGCCTTCCAGATGAGTGATCTGGGGCTCCTCTCCTTCTATCTGGGGATCGAGGTGCACCAGGACCACTCCGGGATCACGCTTCGACAGACCGCCTACGCCAAGCGCATCGTTGAGCTAGCCAAGCTCACCGACTGCAACCCAGCTCTCTCTCCGATGGAGGAGAGGCTGAAGCTGAGCCGTGACAGCACGGCGAAGGAAGTGGACGCTACACAGTACCGGCGTCTTGTGGGGAGCCTTCGCTACCTCGCCCACACTCGGCCGGACTTGGCGTTCTCCGTCGGCTACGTTAGTCGTTTCATGCAGCGACCGACGACGGAGCATGAGCAGGCTGTGAAGAGGATCATCCGCTACGTTGCGGGGACTCTTGATCATGGCCTTCACTACCCTAGATGTCCTGGGGCAGCAGACTTCGTCGGGTACAGCGACAGCGACCACGCCGGCGACATCGACACCAGCAAGAGCACGAGCGGGATCATGTTCTTCCTCGGCAAGTGCCTCGTGAGCTGGCAGTCGGTCAAGCAACAGGTGGTTGCCTTGTCCAGCTGCGAGGCTGAGTACATAGCAGCCTCCACAGCCTGCACGCAGGCGCTGTGGCTCGCTCGGCTACTTGGTGATCTCCTTGGCCGAGATGCTAGAGCAGTGCAGCTCATGGTGGACAGCAAATCTGCTCTGGCCCTGGCAAAGAACCCCGTTTTCCACGAACGGAGCAAGCACATCCGGCTGAGGCATCATTTCATCCGAGGCTGCTTGGAGGAAGGGAGCATCAAGGCGAGCTACATCAACACCACGGATCAGCTCGCTGATCTGCTCACCAAGCCTCTTGGGAGGATCAAGTTCCTTGAACTCTGCTCCAGGATTGGGATGGTTCAGACCGTCCACAAGACAACGCACAAGACTTAGGGGGAGAATGATGGATAAGCCTCTGTACTGTAGTCTTGTGGGGTTTGGTCTTTGGTCTGTGGTCTTTGTGGGACTGCAGCACATGGTCCTTGTGTCAAGGACAGGTTGCAGTTAGGATAGAGCACAAGGACTGGCTGTTAGGACTGGTTGTTAGGATAGCTTTTAGGACAGCATCTTAGACTAGCATCTAGCATATTCGTGGCTGGCTAGCAGCATATAAATATGTATCCCCAACCCCTCAGGTTGGCATGCCATTGTGTGAGAAATAAACCAACGAAAATTGCCCCAACTCTCCAAGTGTCATCCTCTCTCAATGAGAGTAAGCCTGAAACAACTATCAAGTCTATCATCATTTCTCCCGCCTGTATTGCCTGTTACTGGCTCGTCTAGGCATTGAGAGTTATATATGTTAGCTTAACAAGAATATTCTTCTGAGCTTGGCAGTTGACATAGTTAATATTTATTTAGTAGATTTCAGAACTTGGCAGATAATTGTCCTTTTTCCATTGTTCATAAATCACCAGCCCGTCATGCTTCACATATTTGTGTTTCCTCGTACTATTATTCTTGACTTATGTGTTCATTTCACTATATATGTTTTGGTGATGCCAGAGACTGATCACAAATACCTTGAATTTATATCAGGAATCCTCAACCAGTGAGTGTAGAAACACTGAACATATTGAGATAGACAATATTGCTAAGTCAAGTGTGTTGCTGGGAGTTAATGCAAACAATGATGACACTGTTGACACAGATGGAGTCCACTTGGAGTCACCAAATTTGGCTTCCTCACAAATCGTCGTACCCTTGGTTGGAACTCAAGCTGTTCTATCATGCATGTCTCCCCAGCAAAGCACAGATCTGTCGGCTCAACAAAATGTAGCACCTTCATGGTGTCCACCTGCTGAAGCAGAACAGACAGGTTTGTCGGGCACAGAGGCGGTTCAGGTTCTGCAGCCTGAAATGCAACCATCAATCTTATTTTCGGATGCTTCACCTCAAAAGACGAACCCTGATGACAGGAGTCAAGAAGGTTGTCAACCAGATAAAGCAACTGGACAATCACAGGGAGGTCCAGCAACTTCTCACCATTTAGGTGATGTCCGAAAGCAAGTCCAGGAAAAAGATGATGGCAATGTAGTAGCTACGGATCTAGTGTTTCCAGAATCTCCAACCTACCCTGCAGATAGCCCAGTTACCTTAGAGGTGTCTACGCAAGTTGAATCCCAGATTTGCAAACCAAGTATGGCTGCGAAACTGATTACAAGTCCACCTGCCCAACAAAATCTTGCAGTTTCGCGGTGTCCACCAGTTGAAGCAGAACTGCGAGGTATATTGGGCACAAAGGCAGCTTGGGTTTGGAGCCCGGAGAGCAACCATCGATCTCAATGCAGGATCAACCTAGAGAGGCAGACCGGGCAGGTACGTTGGATTCCGTTGCAGCTCAGGATTTGCAGCCTGAAATGCAACCATCAACCTCAACACAGGATGTTCCATTTGAAAGAAGTCATCTTTCTGGCATGCCTGTGCTACAAGGTCGGACTATCCATCAAATTGTACAACCTTCACTGGATCCACATGCAGGAGTAGAACCAGTGGGCTTGGTGACAGCTTATGATCTCCAATCTGAAATACAACCGTTAGCCTCAGGGCCTGCTGAACAAAGTACAAGTCTGCCTGCCCAACAAAGTTTAGCAACTTCACAACATCCACCAGCAGAAGCAAAACCGGCAAGCATTCTAGGCACAGAGCCAGCCTCCGATTTGCAACCATCAACCTCAGTGCTGGATGAATTTACAGAGGCAGAGGATGAACCTGAGGTACCTGAGATAGAGGATGAACCTGAGGTACCTGAGATAGAGGATGAACCTGAAGCAGAGAATGGATCTGCAGAGGCAGAGCAAGCAGGTACCTTAGGTGCCATAGCCACTCAGGATTTGCAACCTGAAATGCAATCATCAACCTCAACGCAGGTTCCATTTGAACGAACTTATCTGTCTAGCGCGGACATGGTCACAGCTCATGATCTCCACTCCGAAATACTACCATCAGCCTCTGTGCCTACGGAACAAAGTACAAGTGTTCCTGCCCAACTAAGTTTAGCAACTTCACGACTTTCACCTGCAGAAGCCGAACCAGCAGATATTCTGGGCACAGAAGCCGCTTGTGATTTACAGCCTTTTCCACAAGGTGAAGTGCAACCATCAGCCACAATGCAGGATCAACCTGCAGAAGGACAAGCATGTATCTTGGACACCATAGCTTCTCGGAGTTTGCATCCTCAAACGCAACCATCAACCTCGACACAGAGTGCTCCTTTCGAAAGAGCCAATCTGGTTGGCATGCCTGTGCTGCAAAGTCACAGTGGAGAACCTTCACTGGATCCACATGCTAGAGTAGAATCAACACAAGCTTTGGGTCCACTGATAGCTCATGATCTGCAATCTGAAGTACAGCCATCGACCTCAATGCAGGAACGGCATGTAGAAGCAGAAGGAGCAGTTACATTAGGCTCCACGGCAGCCCAGGATTTGCAGCCTGAACTGCAATCATCAACCAGAGTTGAGCATGTTCCACTTGAAAGACTACACTTTGAAGAAAGGAGACAAATTGGTTTTCAGCCAAATATGGTACCTGGTCCTGAGCAGCCCACCCAACACCCTCCAGTCACAACGTTAGTGTTTAATAATCCAATACATAGTGACGAGCCGCTGCAAAATGAGTTGAACAAGTTAATGCAGTGCAACAATGTGCTTAGTAAAGACCATGAACATAAGGTTTGCTTTTCTATTCTGTCTGTTATCTGTTTTACCGTGAATTGTCTGGTGCTATGGTCAGTTTTCTCATTTCTTCCTTGGCTGCACCTATATTTTTCAACAGAAATCACTACTTCTAGTAGAGTACAACCAAGAAATAGAGAAGATACAAAAGAAGTATGAGTTGTTACTTCAAAACGTAGATTCCACTTATAATCAGACCCAGCTTGAGCTTACTGGTCTCTACAAGAAAGTTTTTGTAAACAAAGCAATAGCTGAGAATTTTCGAGGGTGTTCACACCATCGCCTGCAGCTCCAGGTATCCAACTAAACATTGCTAGCATATCTCGTTGTTTTCCAAAACAATATTCTGGTCATAACTAGTATTTCATCATTTAGCTTCGTTCGCTGTGATATTTTTGTTTAACGCATATTTTTCAACTCCGTTTTTTTGTTGTGATGGACCTATAATGTGGGGCACTTTTTTACCAGCATCTTGTGTATATTTGGTCGTTTTGTATGGTGAACATATTATATTGTGATCTGTTAGCAGTGTCATTCTCCTGCTGTTTCTGGCTTTTTTCCCAGTAATGCCATGCTAGGTGGTTGCTTTTGATCTTCAAAAGCCAAAATGCAATTTAGATCTAGGATCTGTTGCGTAGTCAGATGCTCCTTAATCCATAGATCATGCGAGTAACTGTTTTCTTTTTCCTTGTGCAATGCAGGGAGATCGACGAGCTCTGTAATGGATCAGCCATCTGAGTCTTCTTCAGCGGCTCAAACCGCAGCAGCCCCAGCCATCAGACAACCAGTGTATAATCCACCAGGACCTTATGTGCGACCTTCGTTTGTGGCTCAACCATCATCATCATCATCATCATGGAATGCCCAATCACAGACAATCCTGCCTGGCAATCCCTATGGAACAACATCATCACCTTCTGTTCCAGCGCGCGTGCCATACGGCAGCTACGGATCTGCCGGAGCACAACCACGTGCTGTCCAACCGCTATCAGCCTTAGCCAGCAATCTCTACAGAACAATGGCACATCTTCCGCCGCCGCATCTGCCACATGGCAGCTACGGGTCTGCTGCAACTCAACTGCGCGTGTCCGCTCCTCATCTCCAGCAGTTCAGGATGCCACCGCCATATGCCGTCCACCCAGATCAGCAGCAGCTTCCCTCTGCTAGTCCAGGGGTTACACAGTTGGGACCGTATGCTGCTGTTGTCACGGGAAGCTACGCATCGACGATTCCACTGGGAGTTCCCTTACGAAACTCCATGGATCCAAGCTCAGCTCACCAAACAATGTTGCCATCACCAGCATCAAGCTCACTCCCGCCTCACCGAGCATCCTCGCTGCCGCCATCCGGTCGACACCCAGCAGAGTCCATGGTGAACTATCTGCAGTCATCTAGCTCTAGCCACGCCTTCATGCCATCCCAGCAGCAATCATCATACGAAAACATTGCCTTGGGCGGCAGCACCTCAGGCATGCCTTATGCAGCGCCTCCAGGAAGCCAGCAGCACGGTGGCGCTCAAATAGCTGGTCTCAATCGCAACCAGTCCACCGGCTCCCAACCGGCGTCGGTGGGTCCGTATATGCCGGCTAGGTTTGGCCTGGGTAGCAGCCCCACAGGCGCAGGGGCGGCCATTGGAGAAGTTGTGTGCCTGTCCGATGACGAATAGTTGATCTGTAGGCCGTTGCTTCTGTGATAGCCAGATGTCTTGTTGACTTAGAAACCGTGGATCCACCGCCTCTAGCGTATCATCCTTTTAGCGAAGAGATGGTACTGATCTTCTTACCAAATTTTGCATAGTAGTGGCCGTTAACCGGCCGACTCTTTGGTTAAGCTTGAGACCAGTCCTGGCTTGGGTCTGCTACTACTTGGTGTATATAACTGGTCGTCTTGAAATCCAAGCAAGTGAAGGTGCTTATATATAACTTTGGTAGCAACACCACCTGCATGCATGTCTCTGTCAGTTTGCTGAGGGCTTCGATTTAACTTTTGATGGCATGTGTCTTCTTTCCCGTACCTCCTGTTTGCTGCAATGAGGTTGGCTGGTTGGTTTCACTGGGGAATGAGTGGAGCTTCATGCGTTGGATCGGATCTGGTCACCTACCAGGAAAATGTTGGTGCTGTGTAAACATGCAGAGGTATGGCATGGCTTGGGCAAGTCAACTCAGCTGCACATGGCAGGTGCTTGCGTGTGTATGTCAAGGGAACGCTGGACACAGATCCAGGTCTGGGTTGATTAGCTATTTAACTAGTGCTGCACTTGTTCACTTTCTCGTACATATTTTCTTGGTTTTAGCTTGTTCTGGGGAACTGAAAAGAATGGTGGACGGTGTGTGTGACCAGACTGACTGACGCCGTATGTTTTTCTTTCTTTGGGTTACACTTTTGTGAGGGAGAGAATCGGTTGCTTGGAAGTTGGAACTGCCACAATTCGGTGTTTTCTTAAATGTTGACAATGACATGTTCTTAGACTTCTGCAAATTTTCAACTCGAAATTGTTTATATTTCGGTCTACACGTAAATGACAAATCCTAACAATTTTGAGAGATTTTGAATCTGTCACAGTTCACCTAAAATACAAAATGTTTCACATTTCTTTTTTGCACACTTGTAGAAATCATCATTAACTACGCCTATAATTATTTTCAGGATTTTTTGGAAACTTAAAACTGTAGATTTTGAATTTTCAAAATACAAGGCTACATGTAGCCCGTGAGACAAATCACCGCACTCTCGGTGGGGCTGCTATAAGAGCATCTCCACCGCTACCCCGTCTGGTTTTGGGGTGTATGATATAATATGTCCAGCCCAATGGGGTACTGCCCGAGCGGCACCCCCTGGAACGGGCAGACCCATATCCATTTTTCCCCCAATTTTTACATTTGCAACACAAAAAATCAATGCCAACAACAAAAACGGTTAAAATAAAATACGGATAATCAAAGTCCCGCCGTGCTTTCCTCTCCTCCATGATGCAAGCGACTTCCTTGGTAAAGTAAGCCTTCCGATTTGGGCTCATGTTGCTCGTGTCGATGGACATGATCTTGTGCTCCTCGGTCTTTTTCTTGGCCTCCCTATCGTCTTGCATCTCCTTGAGCTTTTGGTCCCGCACGGCAAAGTAGGTGCCCCACCTTTCTTGGTTTTGTTTGTGCATCTTCGACTTGAGAGTCGAGGACGAGACCTTCATGTACTCGACAAGCGATTCTTGGAGGGAGGTAGTAGATGATGCCGCATTCTTTCCCGTCCCTTCTTTCTCTGTCCCAATTGGTTGTTCCGTGCCGGCCCCCGGAATACGAGCTATTGCATCGCCATTGCCCCCTTACTCCCCTCGTCCGTTCAAAGAAAGTCAAAGGTTTTCCACTTTTGAAGCTTGTTCCAACAATGTATCAAATTGAAGGGCTTCTTGTCGTACATCTCTAAGTAGTACTCCCTCCGTTTTTTGATGTAAGGTGTCTAAGATTTTGGCACGAATATTAAGATGTCGGTATTTGGCATGCAGTTGACTCATTTACTCCTGAAAAAATCGAGAGTGAGGAGTCCCTAATAGCCACAAATTGAAAACAATCCGTCAAATCCCTCTATTCCAGATTGTGACTCATTTGTAGATGGGTAAAATCATCCATAAATTGCAATGCACACTATATTTTGTTCAAAAAATAGGGTGCCATTCTGGCCGGTTTTTATGTCTGCTCCATTTAGGGGCTGCTTTTGGGGTTGCGGGTGGAGATGCTCTAAGTGTTGACGTGGCACTAACTATTCAATTTGTCTTCTGGGTGGGGCCTTCTATAACTGCTGACGTGGCACTGATAGTTGAACTCGTCTTTCGAACTGTGGTGTTTTGTTGTAACAACGTCGCAGAAGCACTGATTCGTCGGTAAACGCAGTTTGAAACCATTTCCGACGGACGGGGCAAGCTATAAGTGCCGACGTGGCACTAACCGTTGAACTCGTCTTCCGGGTGGGGCATACTGTAAGTGCTGACGTGGCACTAACAGTTGACCTCGTCTTTTGAACGGTAGCGTTTTTTTGTAACAACGTCACAAAAGCATTGATTCGTTGATAAACGTAGTTCGACACCGTTTCTAAACGGTGGGGCCTGTTATAAGCGCTGACGGGGCACCAAATCCTCACACCCTTTGACCAGACTATTGAAACAGACACATGGGGCCCACCAGTGGATGTGGGACCCACATGTTAGCTCTATCTTCCTCCTCCGATCGCCTCCCTTGATCCTCTCCCCTCCGCTGAATATCTTCCCTACCTCGTTTGCAGCGACCGGTGCTCTCACGCGCGGCATGGCGGAGGCAGACACGACCCTGGTCGAACATCAACACCTCACCACCCCGCTGAAGATGTAAGGTTGCGATGCAGCGCGCCGGGTATGCTCAGCCTTGTCGAGCTGCTTGCGGGGGCCCACAGCGTGGCGACAACGACATGTTGAACTCGTTTTCCGAGCAATCAGTGTTTTTGTTATGCTGTCACTCTAGAGTCTAGACAGGTACTCCCTCCGTTTTTTATTTACTTCACGTTCTGACTTTTTTCAAAGTCAAACATTTCAAAATTTGATCAAGTATATACGAAAAAATATCGACATCTATAATGAAGTATATACAAAATTTGATGTAAGGTGTCTAAAATTTTCCGGATCCGGACTGTGTTTCTGGTCAGGGGGACGTTGGATCCTCGGGACCGGGTGCTGCAAATGCAAGCGGTGCGGTGCGTAGTATCCGTGCTGCGCGTGACCGGTATGATTGTCCGGAAATGATTTTGGTGGCGGTGGTGTCGTGCGTGCGTGAGGACAGACATGAACGGATCGGACAGGAATGAAGTAAGTAGTGGACTTTGGTGCTAGCACTACCATGAGTGACGTTCCCTCGCTCCTCCACACCACTGTACTAATTTAATGACCTGGCCTGACAAACGGTAGCCTACAGTGCATTCATTCACCCCGCTCCAACCCCAAACCGAAACGCTCCCCTTCGCTCTCACGCCAGCAGCTTGACATGGCGATGGAGATGGAGAAAGAGGAGGAGTTCCATGGAAGAAGAAGCTAAGCCGAGCTCAACTCTCCAGAGGTACCTTCTTCCCCCTTCTCCCATTTCTCTCGTTATTATGTCCTAGAGTCGATTCGCAATGGTCTGCCATCTTCAACGCTCTCCTGCTCTGCTCTGCTCCCGTCCCGTTCCTTATCCCCTTCTCCGCTCGTCAGAATCAGGTGCCCGCATTGCCGGCCCGTCTGCTCCCTCCTACCGATTCGCTCCTCCGACGCCGCCGTCCTTACTCTGCTTCTCCACCAACGAATTCCCCACCGTCCTGTGAATTCCCGAATGTACCGATCGAATCCCATATTCCCATCCCAGGACAGTTCCGAGTTTCCTGATTTCGCTGCAATGAGATGCGAGCAGCATTACACCTGTCTATCCCCACACTCTCGTCACGCGAGCAAGAACATCGCCATTTTTCACTCGTCTTAGATTTTGTAAGAAAAAAAGGCCGCTTGAGCCTTTAGGCCCCAACATGGGACTCTGACGGGAAGGTGTCATCTAACGTGAAGTGGACTACTTTATCCTCTTACACTCCGCAGATTCCTCCTCCTCCTGCAGCAGATGCAGCAGCACCGCCGCCCAATTGTTTTCTCCCTTCGAGGGAGGAAAGACGGTAACTTTTTCTTCTTCGTCTTGACCTTCCTGGCCAGCTAGCTTACCTGGGGAACGGTAATTTACTTGCTCCAATGTCCCCTGACGCCCAGTGCTCACATTTCTTTTACAAAGATGGATCGACTGAATAATTCTCTGCCTCCGATGTAGTAATCCGGCGCTGGATTCACACGGGCCCAGAATCCAAAGGGGAACATAGGATTCTTCTGACTCTGAGTTTTCAACTTTATTACTTGTGTGCTCTCTTTTGCTACAGTATTACCTCCTGTCAGGACGGCCACTAGTTTTCTCAAAAAAAAAAAAAGGACGGCCACTAGTTTAACACTGCCAATCACCCCACCCACAGACCATTAGTTTAGCAACAGTAGTGGCAAGGAGATGAAACAAATGGAAACCAGGTGCATTGCAGCCAAATGCTACCCAAGGATCCGACGCCATCCGAGCAGAGGATCAGCGCGCCGCCGCCATGGCCTCGTGGGTGTCTAGCTCCGCGATGTGCCGTAGCCGTCGGCCACGAAATTCTGTTGTTGGTTTGAAGATTAGGGTGCCTGGACTGAAAGCCAGTGATGGGTACCAGATAGCACTAGCCAACAGTTTTCTTGATCGATTTCTGCCTTCCTTTCCTTCTCAGCATTGTTCATCCTGGCCTACCCACTTAGCCATCACGGATGCAGTCATCGATTGGGTTTCCATTTTTGTTTATCGGCAATGTCGGGTCAAGAAAATTAAAAACTTTATGTGGGATCTGATTATCTGAAGAACAGGCCCCCACTGTCGATTGGTATACGTTATTTTCTCAGAGTTTTCTCAGAGAGGAAAGATAAACCTGAATCTCAATTGTTGGTCAACACCTACTGAAGAAAATGCTAATTGGCTTAATCCATGACAAATCTTATTATTATGTATAATATAGATGGAATCTAGATACAATGCCATCGATGTGTATACCACACCGACATAGCAGCTGCCCAAATTCACCCGAGGGTTCGACGCCATCTGAGTACAGGGATAGCCGGCCTGTCTGCAATCCGCACGTCACTGTGGCCTCGTGGGTCTGTTCTTCTTTGTAGCCGGTGGCCTGGAAACTCTGCTCATGGTCTGAAGATCACAGTTCCTGAGCTGAAACCCAGTTATGCCTGTATGGTAGCAGTAACACTAGCCAATAGTTTTTAAATTCTTTCATTTTCAGCATTGTTCATCTTGGCCTACCCAGCTTGCCCCTCACGGGTGCAATCGATTGGGTTCATTTTTTTCGCGATGTCGTTTTCAAGAAATATATGTGGGATCTGAAGAGTGTTGGTTGATATACGTTGTTTTCTCAAGAGGTTTCTCAAAGGGGAAAGATGAACCTGGTTCTCAATTGTTGGTCAACACCGTACTCAATAAGATGCTAATTAGCTTACTCCATGACAGGTATTATTATTATATAGTAAAGATAGGATCTAGACACAATGCCGTCGATATGTACATTGCAACCAATTTAGCAATGTACTAATCATTTAGTATTTATATGGCTCACACGGCACCACCAAAAATAATTAAGAAATTCAAAACAAAGCTGGTGCCCACTACTACCAGCATGGATGGAATAGTTTAAGCAGTGGTGGTTGCAGAAGGCACGTCCTTGAGCATGCTGCTAGAGTTGAGGTGTAACCATCAGGGCAAGCAAATGTATTGAAATGAAAAAAAAAATTTGACCTCTCTTCAAGAAGTCTCGTCGTCCTTTGCCGACAGAATCTAATGGAAGAAATGAGGCGAAACAGAATAGCGATGACGATCTTAGCGCCGCTCGTTATTAATTTGAGATTCGTAGTGCTAAGTTGCTAAATCATTGTATCATCTTTGCGAAACCTGTCCTGGAGTGATCAATTTCCTGCAGAAATTTGGTGCAGATGAAGGTTCTGGTTTTGCCTTCTTCAGCGAATACTTAAAGAACAATTATGTAATTGCACCTAGGTCCTTTACCTCGTAAATCAGTGGATCGCGGAGCAATTTGTCGGCAGCGAGGGGCCTTTTCGCAAGATGTCGCGAGCGGGGACGTGAGAGACGTCCGATCGACGACGGACGGCGCGGATCGGGGAACTGCTGAACACTGTAGATGAACAGCACTACTGTAGCTAAGCTACAGTAGCGCGAGCGCGGATAGGGCCGCGATCTGCCTAGCTTTTATATATACTATGAATGTGCTTAATACTATGTATGTTCTTGTGCAGGGTGGTTCTTAGAAGCCTTGCCAAGACTGAGATCTCCGACCACCGCCAAACTTGGCGCTCGTAACATCCGTGGTCAGGTCAGTTGTCCTTTCAACTTCTAATCCACAGTTTCCGTGCAACATTACACCTAACTAAGCACATGCGATCCAGTCCCTTTGTAATTGGAAACAGGTGACTCCTGGTCTAGTGATTTTAGGCCTATTTACTTACCTTTCCTAGTGCAGTAGTGCTGTAGGTTGAGATGTCCCCTGTCTTGCTAGGTGCTGGTCCTGAATTGAGTTTATGATTACAGTGATGGATGTGCAGTGCATTTACTGGACCTTTTGTTGTTGTTGAAGTTGAGGTTGAAGTTGATAGCTTCCTGTCCCTTCATTAATGAAATTTTCTTGCTTGCATATAAGCTGACCCGTTCGTTAATCGGTACTTACAACTTCAGCTCTCTTTGGTTCTACTCTCTGACCTGGATGCTTCATGAAGCATTTCATTAGTTAGTCCTTTTGTACTTTTGGATGATTTCTGGATGTGAACTCTGAGAGAGATCATGCCGGTACCATAGGCTGCTAAAAGTATTATTTCTGATGTATCTATTCTAATTCTTGTTCATATTCCGACTTGGCATCTATTAGGACTTATACTTGTTAATGATGAAAGACAGTCAACCATGTACTATTTTAACAATATCAAAAGCTGTGCAGTGTACTTATTCATAGTGCTCTTCCATGTATCAAATTGATCTTTTTGTTCCATTTTTGGTCAATAAGCTATGACTTCATGCATCTGCTGTTATTTTGCTGCCACCATTTTGTAGAAATTGCATTGGATGGGGCCTGTTTGATATCCCCCACACCCCCTGTGAGCCTGCCAACTAGCTGATGATGGATCTGCACATGAAGCTTCTCCTGGCGTCCTTCGGCTGTGTACTTCTGATACAAGTAGTATCCTGTGGTAAGCACTGCAGGCTCATCGAAAATGCCATCATGTACTGAATATGAAATGCGACTGACAGTAGGCGATTTAGCATCTGATCCTCACATTGGCATACAGATAATACCACAGGGGGAGCTGGAGCGACAAACTGGACTTGTTCATGCGCCGCTCATCCACTTGGTGAACCGAATACAAATAGCAGCCTGTCATCCAATTGCTCTTCCTCATGCCATTGCCTACAAGGTATGAACAGTCAATCACAGCTATGCTTATCAGTAGTTGAACAATTCATTGCATAACAAGATACCTGAACTTGGTTTTTTTGCCGTCGCAGATGAAAACGCCGGTACAGGGTCATGGAACTGCTCGTGCCAGTCCGACAAGGCCCTTAAAAAACAAGAACATACTGTGTTACACGACACGAGCTGCTTCACTTCCTGTAACTGCACATCCGGTATAATGACATTCTTCTCGACTGATTCAGACGTATCCGTCATATATATTTCGGATATTGAACTGAATGCTGCATGTTTCAACTCTCCAGGAAATTCTGAAGAAGGAAGGAAGCATTTCTCCAGCAAAACAGTTATTGCTACACTCCTAGTATGCGTGATCCTCACAACTGTTGCTTTCATCGTCACCACGGCGTACTACTTCCGCCGCAAGGATGCGCTCTCTCCTCGTTCCAGGATGTACTCTGTTGATAAGTACGCAAGCTGGAGCAGCAGATCGAACCTCGTCAGCCACCGATCTTCTCCTCTTGCCCAACTGAAACCGAAACCGGGGCTAAGTGTCATCAAAGGCAAGGCAGCCATCTTTTACTTGTCTCGTTTTAACTTCCAAGACAGGGTAGAGCCCTGGTTCTCGTTTTAACTGTCATTTTGCTCCCTGCTGCAGGATTTTTGTGTAGCTGCCCACAAATTTGCCAGACCGAAGAAGGTTCGTTCCCCGGCGTTGTGCTCCGGTTCTCCTACGCAGAGTTAGAGCAAGCAACCGAGAAATTTTCTGACGAACGTCTCATCGGTGTTGGTGGGACAAGCAAGGTGTATCGGGGCCAGCTCTCCGATGGCAAAGTCGTCGCCGTGAAGAAGCTCCGGCCCCTCGGAGGCGCAGACGAAGACTACGAGTTCCTGTCTGAGGTATGGAACTGCAAATCTTGCTCTGTCGCGGCTCTCTCTGAACTCTGAAGAACTACACATTCATATGACCATCAGTCCATCATTTGGATCTTATTCCTCCTTGAACGAACGAACAGATCGAGCTGCTGTCACGGCTGAACCACTGCCACGTGGTGCCACTGCTGGGGTACTGCTCGGAGCGGCAGGGCCGGCAGCTGGAGAGGCTGCTGGTGTTCGAGTGCATGCCCAACGGCAACCTGAGGGAGTGCCTGGACCTGAAGAGCCAAGGGAGGAAGCCCATGGACTGGGCAACCCGGGTCGGCGTGGCGCTCGGGGCAGCGAGGGGCCTCGAGTACCTCCATGAGGCGGCGGCACCGCGCATCCTCCATCGCGACATCAAGTCCACCAACATCCTCCTCGACGACAAGTTCAGAGCCAAGGTCTGGTTTGGTACTTTGGTTTGATCATCACTCTCTGTCAGTGAAATCTGCATCGAGATTCAGGAGATGATAGATTCTTTTGGTGCATGCGTGCAGATCACTGATCTCGGCATGGCCAAGTGCCTGATGAACGACGGCGTGACGAGCTGCTCGAGCTCGCCGGCGCGGATGCTGGGCACGTTCGGGTACTTCGCGCCGGAGTACGCGATCGTGGGCAAGGCGTCACTCAAGTCGGACGTGTTCAGCTTCGGCGTCGTGGTGCTGGAGCTCATCACGGGACGGCAGCCGGTGCTGCACAGGAGGGCCTCCGGCGGCGGCGACGAGAGCCTGGTGATGTGGGCAACGTCGCGGCTTCGCGACAGCAGGCTGGTGGTGGCGGAGCTGCCGGACCCGGCGCTGAGAGAGGGCGGCGGGTTCCCGCCGGAGGAGATGCAGATCATGGCGCACCTTGCGAGGGAGTGCCTGCAGTGGGACCCCGAGGCCAGGCCCACCATGACCGAGGTCGTCCAGATCCTCTCCACCATCGCGCCCCTCGCCGCGAACAAGCGCCGCCGCCACCACCTGCCCGCCGCCTTCCACGCCGGGAGGCCGCGGGAGTGTACGGTGTCGCTCGAGCGGTGGCAGGACGGCGGTCACTTGCACGACAGAGGGAGCGGTAACAATGCGACCGTCGTGTCGGGAGAGGTCGCGGGCACGCCGGTGACGGCGGCGCTGGGGCGGAGCTGGCGGTCGCCGGAGCCGGAGGAGGTGGACCTGACGGAGCCGCGGCTGGAGACGTTCACGCAGCCGACGTCGACGAACCTCTTCAGGTGAACGAATGCATTAGATCAACTGATCAAGTATAAGCCGTCGAAGTGATAGATAGACGAACCTCCTCAGTAGTCAATTAGCTTCACAGACTCTGGTGCGATGCGATCCTCTGCCATGGCAGTAATGATCTATCTTGTACAGTCAAAACATAATTAATCAATTAATTCGAGAAAATTGATGATGTACTATCTATATTTCAAGGACGGGTCTAGCGGGCGCCCAGGCGCTCGTTGGTTGTTTCGAGCGCTCACCCTCTACCTCCTGGCTCCCGTGCCGTGCTCCTCGCCGCCAGGAAGCTCCGCCCCCTGCTGCCGCCGTGCAGTCCCTCCGCCATCACCCCAAGCTCCGGCCTCCGGCGGCGCCCAGAGCCACCCTCCGCCGCCCGCGAATCCCACTCCGGCCACCATCTCCAGCGACGGTCCTCCCCTATGAAGCTTCGTCGACTCCCTCTGCCCCTGACACCCCCGGACTAGTCCCATTCGCCAGGATCCCAGCTCGCCCACCTTTGTACCTGCACGGGCCCCTGACCCCGAGCTCCAAGAGGCCACCGTTGCTGCCCCTTCAGATCGGCCCGTGGTGGAGGCCGGCGCCGTCCCGCGGGCTCCTCCTCTGCAAGGCGGCGGCGCACGGACGGTGCTCGCTGCAGCCAAGTTCCGGGTAGAAGCGGCACACAGCCGGTACTCGCTGCCGCCAAACTCCGGGTAGAAGCGACGCTCGGCCACGATGCCATTCAGGAGAGAAATTTATCTCTTCGGAATTTTTCAGTTTATCCTCCAGTTTAAGGAATTTACGCGCAAGTACATGCACGTTTTTGTTCACCCTTTTTACGCTTGGTTGAATGTTACATTTTAGACCCCCTTCTGATAAAAGATCGACGACCTCGTCACTCGATGTCATAGCCCTTCTTCATCTTGTTAGATCCACTTTTGTTGACTTGTCGCCGTACGCCAAGCTAAACAGTTTGCCCGACATCACGCCTTCCGCGACATCCTGAAGCTTTGACCTGCCACAAGGGCTGGGCACCGCTAGTCTCAAAGCGACACCCCCTTCGGTTTCTCGCGTGTTCAGCTCAACCCATCCCTGTCGCTGGCGGTTAAGCGCAACTAAAACATCCTCATCAACAACTTATTTCAATAAGTGTAGCAACTATGTATGTTTCAGTTGCAACCCAATGAAAGATGCCACAACTAAAACACTACCAGTTATTTCAAAGAGTGGAACAACTGCGCCTTCTCTGGTTGTAATCAAAATAGGTATTATTGCCAGTAAAATGCCACCAATGACAAATATTCAATGAGTGCATGCAATCTATTGTGGGATGCCTACAACTAAACCATAACTAGTAGCAAACTTATTTCAAATGAGTTCAGCAACTGTGTCTGCTCTAGCTGCAACTCAGCGGGAGATGTCTACAACTAAAACACCTTCAGCAGCAACTTATTTCAAACAGTTCGGCAGTTGTGCCTTCTCTAGTTGTAACCCAATTTGGGATGATTGCAAGTTGCACTAGGAGCAAATTATTCAAAGAGTGTAGCAATTATAACCTGTATGCAACCCAGTGCGAGATGGCCACAAGTAAAACACAACTAGCAGCATTTTTTTTTAAAAACAACTTTAAATTAAGAGCAGCAACATTACTAGGACCAGCAATTTGTATTACTAGTTTCTACCATACTTTGTAGTATCGTAGGCAACTTGGTTACTGAAGTAGGCAACTTATTAGTCCTACAAAGTCGTTACGATGAGGCAACTTTACAAAACAATTGTAGGAATCTTCACAAAACAAAGGTAAACAACTTTGGTATGGGTTAAGGCAACTCATAATAGCAGTCAGCAACTACAGAACAACTAAAGGCAACTTTGGTACGAGACAAAGCAACCTTCCCACGCGTTGAGGCAACTTCACAACAGTAGTAAGCAAATCTGGTGTGTGATGGTGTGCGATGAGGCAACTTCATAACAGCGGTAAGCAACAACACAATGAAACGAAACTTTGGAACGAGGCGAGACAATTTTGGTGTGTGCTGAGCCAGCTTCACAACAAATTTGGTACGAGGCGAGACAAATTTGGTGTGTGTTGAGGCGAAACAACTTTGGTGCCCTGAGACAATTTCACAGCAGCGATAAGCAACTTTGGCGTGTGATGATACAACTTCACAACAACGATAAGCAACAACCTAACAAGTAGAAGCAACTTTGGTATGAGGTGAGACAACTTTGGTGTGCGTTGAGACGACTTCAAAACAACACTCAGCAACTCAAGAACAATCAAAGGCAACTATGGTACAAGGCGGACCAACCTTTGTGCGTTGAGACAACTTCATAACAGTGGTAAGCAACTTTGGTGTGCGATGAGTCAACCTCACAATAGCCGTAAGCAACTCTAGACCAGTACATAATTATGCAACAACTGTAGGCAACACAATAGCGGTGGCGAAGCAACTTTTGTGTGAGACCAATCAACTTTTGTTGGCGCCGAAACAACTTTTGTGGTCGCCGAAGCAACTTTTGTGTGCACTAAAGCAACTTTTCTGTGCGCCGAAGCAACTTTTGGAGACGGTGAAGCAACATTTATAGGCGCCGAAGCAATATTTGTGGGTGCCGAAGCAAATTTTGTGCGCTCCCGCCGTGAAGCGGTCCAAGGACGACGGCGAGCCAGAGCGGAGCACGAGGTCACCGCTCGACCACAACGCTCTCCTGCTCGGATCCCCGCTCTCGCCGAGGAGCGGGGACTCTGAGCCGGTGGTCTCGACCTCATGGTGGACGTCACTCTTTTTGGCGACGCAGCCAAAGCAACATTGTGGACGATGAAGTAACTTTTGTGGCCCCCGAAGCAACATTTGTGGCAGACGAAACAACTCTTCTGGGCGACGAAGCAACTTTCAATGGCGACGAAGCAATATTTTTGCACGAAGAAGCAACTTTAATGGGCGTCCGTAGCAACATTTGTGAACGTCGAAGCGAGCAACGATGCCAAAGCAACATTGTGGGCGATGAAGCAACTTTTGTGGCCGTCGAAGCAACTTCTGGCGCCGTCGAAGCAACATTTGTGGGCTGCCAATATTGATACGAGGCGAAGCAATTTTGGTATGCATTGTGCCAACTTAAAAACAACGGTAAGCAACTTTTATATGCGATGATGCAACTTCAGCAACAGATGTAAACAACTATCGAGAACATCAAATAAGCACTTACGTACGACCTCGCGATGTGACTTTAATGTGCATTAAGATAACTTTACAACAGTTCACACGAGTGTGTGGGAGGCGATGGAAATTGAATGGTGCTCCAATTTGAAGAACGATGTAAAACTTGCGCATTATCTGAAGCTTTGCACAGGTGCAGGGAAATTCAGAGAGAAAACATGCAAACAGCAAGTAGCAAAGCAGTCCACATGGTACCCTTGGGACCCGCCGGCCAGTGTAACTTCCTATCTCTCACATGACGCACTTTATCTTCTTCCACCCGCAGTCTTTTTCCTTTTTTTTCTCTCTGTCTTCCTGTGAAAATTGCCCCGAGCGCCGATTCAGGACGCCGTCGGCCTCCTCTACCACTGCCGTTTACCAGCGCAGCCCGGCCGGTCCTCTCTCCTCCAATTGCCCACAAACGATACTCAATTCCGTCCCCGTGCTGCTGCTCTACCTGCTGCCCCCGGGCTGCTGCTCCCAGCCGAGGCACGGTCGCCGCGGAAGAAGAAGAGAATGGCGCGGGACGGTGAATGGCGGGGGAGAAGTGTCGAGGGCACCGAACGCCGACCCCCCGTGCTACTGCTCCACCTGGCGTCACCGGAGTAACTGACGGCGTCGTCGGCGGAGAATCGGTGCGGCGGCGTCAGGAGGGTATTTCGCCGGCGTTGGGAGCCGGGGGCGGCGCGCGGGGTGGTATGCCGGTACAGGGATCCGGGGCGGCGCGCTGGGTGGCCTACCGGTGCAGGGAGTCCGAGCGGTTGCGTCGATTGCAGGGGCTGGACCTCGCCGCCGACGCGGAGCTCTGGACGCACGACTCCCACCTCCTCTTCCCCGTCTTCGTGTCCGCTCCTCCCGGTGGCGCGCGGTGTAGGGGTGCCGGCGTCTGCGGGAGAAGGTGGAGGGTGGTGGCGGTGTGCCGGTGGAAGTGGATGGGGAGGGTGGGCAGTGGGGAGCCGATGCGAGGAAGGCGAGGTGGGTCGGGAGGGGATGAGATCGCGGGATCGATCGGACGATCGCGTCAGTGAGCGCTCAGGTCTTCCAAATAGCGCAGCTGCGCTAAGAGGCAATTACCATATTTCAATACTCACACGATATAACTATTTTATGGAACACGATCTTGAAAAGGGTAAAAATTTAAAATTAATTTTGTCAGTGTTCGAACAACTTTCAGGCTCAAAATAAACTTACACAAGAGTAAACTGTTTTGTTCCGGGAGGCCCAAGATGAGGCTGATCTTTATGCCGAATTGTTTGGAATTGTTTGGCTGTGAGTTGGCCAGATCGATGCCCGGGCATCGCTGTGAGCTTGACCAATTTCCTATTAGGTATTTGGGTATTCTGATACACTATCGGATGCTCTCAAGTGCTGAATGGAAACACGCCGTCTACAAAAAAGACTAAACAACTGGAAGGAAAATTACCATCTCTTGATGAAAGACTAGTTCTCATAAATTCAGTACTAAGCAATACGGTAATATATATAATTGCTTTCTTTCAGTTATGAGTCTTACATATATTGGACTATTTCCGATCAAAATTCTTTTGGTAAGCTGATAGTGAGAAAAAGAAATATCGACCAGCTAAATGCGACGTGGTTTGATGAGCTAAGGATCAAAGAGGGCTGGGTATCCATGACCTTCAGGTCAAGAACACGACAATTCTCAGTAAATGGCTTTTCAAACTTCTCATCGAAGATGGGGTATGTCAAACTCTGCTACAAAAATATACGAGCTCAATGTCAATGTCCTAGGTTTTCTGGAAACCGAGGGACTCACCTTTTTGGGCGGATCTAATCGCTACAAATAAACATTTCGTCCATTTTGGACCGTTCAGTGTCAAATATGGATCAGAGATTAGCTTCTAGGATGAAAAATAGTTATGTAGCTCTATATAATATTGTTCGTCACAAGGGAAACACAATTGCTATGATTTGGGATCATCTCCACCAGATGTGACTTTCAGACGAAATTTTATTGGTCCCAGGCTTGCGGCATGGAATGCCCTAACTGGGCAGTTGGCTTTGATCCACACTAGGGATAAATTTCGGTGGAATCTATATGAGAACGGAAAGTTCTCTATAGATCCCATGTATAGAACACTAGTCCAAACAGACGTCGATAATAACAATAAAATATAAAAATGAAGAAACCACTTGAAATTAAAGTTTTTACGTTGTATATTCGCAAACGAGTAATCATCACCAAAGACAACCTTGCAAAGCGCAAGTGACAAGAAAGTACGAAGTCGGCGTTCTGTCATCAACGACGAGACAATCAAATACTTATATTTTAAGGGCCAGTTTGCCCGTAAATAAATTGGGTACATACATTTCTCTATTAATATATAAAAAGCATAAATACAACTAATGTGACATCTTCTGCATAATATAATGTTGCATGTCATCGACAAAGGAGTGAAAACCATGTCTCCAGGTCGCAAATGTAGAGAGCATCACAAACCATAGCCAAAACCCAATAACAATGCCAGCAATCATAGAGGGGTACAACCACCTATCTTCCCCTTCACCATTTCTATTATTTGTTCCATTTCTCTCATCCGGTGTGAGCGAAGTATCTCTACACAGAATAAGGAGAGGATACCCACATAGCCCAAAATTGTTTGAGTAAATCAATGGGTCGGTTAGTGTCTGAATCTGACTCCCAACGGGTATCTTGCCAGACAAATGATTGTTTGAGACATTGAATGTGCTGAGCCCCGATAATTTGGAGATGCTTGGAGGAATTGCTCCTGAAAGTTCATTAGATGATAGATCAAGGGACTCGAGAAAATTCAAATTACCAATGTCTTCAGGAATGTCACATGACAGATGGTTTCTTGACAGGTTTAGAAACATGAGGCCCCGAAGGTTCGTCAACTCTTTGGGGATGCACTGAGACAAAAAATTGTCAGATAAATCGATGCCGGTTAATAACCAGACTGTCCTCTGGAAAACGAATTGATGGCCCATCCAAATTACGGTGACTCTATGCTTGTATTTTAGCTCGTTGCCCAACAGGGGCGCTCCTGGAGCTGACAGGGTTGGCGGATCTATCATGGAAGCAAAGTTACCGAAGGCTACCGGAATTGATCCAGTCAAGCTATTGTTTGCCATGTCGAGGAGCTGAATTTGGGAGAGCAGTGATAATTCCGGCGGAATTTGTCCGGTGAAGTTGTTTGATCTGAGGCTAAGTATCTTCAAATATGGGACCTGACTCCCGATCCATAGAGGGATACCGCCAAAGAACATGTTGTTCCCGATGTCCAGGGTGGTTAGCGAGGTACATCCCTCTAGTACCGGCGGGAAGGCACCAGTGAAGCTATTTCCAGTGAGATATAGCGAACGGAGAGAGCAGTCGTAGGTTGTCTGGGCAACTGGCATTTTACCTGAGAAAGAGCTGCTGGATAGGTCCATGAACTCAAGCCCTTGCAGGTTCCACCAGCAGTCTGGGAGCTCTCCGGTGAGCGAATTTTCGGACAAGTCCATGAACTGTAGACTCTGGAGGTTGCACCAGCAGTTAGGGAGCTCCCCGGTGAGCAGGTTGTTTGACAGATCCAGTAATTGAACGGAGAGAAGAGTGCAAAGCTGGTGCGGAATGTCGCCAGCAAGGTTGTTGCCGTAGAGCCTGAGGTACCCTAGGTTGTGGATGTCACCGAGCTGTGGCGAGATTGAGCCATTAAACCCATTGTTGATGAGGTCAAGAAGAAGACATACCATGATATATTGATGGAGGAATGCAAGAAGGAAAAAAACATGCAGGAGCCTACTAGCAATGACCCGTTCACACAAGTGACGGAGGAAGTTGCAGAGATGGCTGCTGATGATGATGAGGTTGATCCGGGATTCTTACATACTAGCCCTGAAAAGGCTCAGTTGAATAAGAAAACGGGAAATAAACCAATGCGGTGCTCCCCTGTTAGGGTTGAGCTCGCCAAAAAAAGGGGGAAACCCCAGAAAGATCCATGATAGGTTGCTTTTCAAATATTAGGGGTGTGGAGCTCTGTGAGGACCCCGGATTAACTATCCGAGATACTCGTTATGTTTCCTGCAACAATCCCATGATCAGTCTGTTGTTGCACATAACTCGAATTGGCATCACAGGACATCCATAAACACCGATTAAATATACTTACGTGATTGAAGTGATCAGCTTCATCAGGTGCTTGCAGCGGAAAATCACCAAACAACGTGGAGCCCAAGTCATTCGCCTTAACCCTACAGGCAGCTGACTGGGAAGCGCCCTAGTTCGCAAAGACGCCAGTGAACTCCTCTTCTTCGAACTGCTTCTTCTTCCAAAATCTGGCTAAGACAATAGCCAGGGACGAAACCAATATGAGTACATTTGATTGTACTCGCAAACTACCCCAACTTGAGCATGCACTAGTTTTGATAATCTTTCAATAATACCTTTATTTTTAGACAAAACATCTCTATACCGTTATTGAAAAGGGAAGAGTAGATCTTTTAATCTTGTTGAAGACAAAACATTTTGGAAAGTAATTTCTCAATACCGGGGTTGGAAACAACCCTCTTTGGAAAGTAGTTTTCTCACTATTTTTGGTTGAAAAAGGTAAGAAGTCTTTTTAAACCTTTTTCTCGAAAATATACCCTTTATTTAAAAAGGTAAGAATTCTCTTTTAAAACTTTTCCTCGAAAATCACCGTCTTGTCCACAGCCCCATCCTGGTCACTTATTTTCCAGCAACATCATACCACCCCCTTGGTATAGTTGCCTAAAACAATCTTCACTTCATTTTCCTTTCAAACTCAAAACTTTGTAAAACTTGCACATGGTCTTAGCAGTTCTTCCCAACTGTCCATATCCGAGGACTCGGCTATTCGAATAGTTTTACCCTCTGCAGAGGTAGCACGCTTTTCCCACATCCATCCGGTCACTCATCGTGTCAGCCACGTCCCGCCATACCAGAGGTATGCGAAGTTGAGTTCCCGGCCATAGCCTGTCCTTTGCTCATGCTAGTATAGGACCCTGCCGCTACGACACTTTCCACCGACACTCAAATCCTCAGAAACTAAGTGTGGGGACTCGTAGTTCTGCCCGGCGGACCCAAGGGAGCCCTTCGATCCTCTTCCTCCGACACGCTCATACCGGCTTCCGGTAGACTACAATGAAGAGGACCCAGGTCAGGGGGTAGGTCCTCAGACCATCCCCTCATGGAACGAGGTCTCCTCGTTATTGAGGCATCCAGTACTAACACGAGCAAATTATATGACTACGCCCTTGCCCATATGTGGGTAAATGTGGTCGCACAGGTTATTGGTTGTTCGGTAAGTACCAGGACACAATGTGCATTTTTCAGAAACATCACCATTCACCACTTCTCAATTTCATCACCGACATCTCGGCATACCATAATTCATCCAAGGATTTTCAAAGGAGTTTTGAATAAACAATGTTTTTCCCATCCTATAGCTTTATTTAAACAAACTGATATTTCTACATAGAGTGGCAAAATAGTTTTTCATAAACTTTTGAAAAGGTTTTCACAATCATTTCCAATTCTCATAGCAAAATACTTTTAGTCAAACTTGGGTGGTTCGTAATCCCACCAAAAGATTTTCATAGAAGGCTTTGGAGTAAAACAAATTCATTTCGAAATCGTTGTAGACCATTGACACCTCTATATCGGGTGTCTCAAGAATCTACTTGTATTTTGGAAAAGGGTTTTCAAAGTCATAGCTTTCGTGGCAAACACCACATAAATCATTTATGCTAGTTATAGTAAAACAGGTAAATCAAAATAGATGTATATAGGTGCAAGCTCAGTGAAGTAGCTTGCCTGGTTTCAGCCTAATGTCCCTGGATTTTTCCTTGTTGATCAATAAGAGATACCCCCTCCTTCCTCGATCAATTCTCTCCAAATACCAATCCGGCAGCGTTAATATCTAGCGTCGCAAACAGGGAAATAAACAACAATCAATACACCATACAAAACCACAAGTGGTACACAAACAAATAACTACCACAAGAATCAAACTAGTCATTCAAGCAACAAACTAGGATCTACACTTACAAGGGCCTTATACTACTCAGTAGTATAACACTTATACACGAGCTAGGGCCATAGATCTCAAAATTATCTTAGGCAAGGATGAGCAACTAACATCTTTATTTAAACAGGAAATACTCCAGACAAAAGTTAAGTCACCCATTATTCTCTACAAGCCAGAAGACTTCACCACACATCAATCACTCAACTTTCCTAAGGAAAAACTACCACACTTTTATTTGAAAAAGAGGCTAATAAAGCAATGCTCAAGGTTGAGAATCCCAATCTCAAACCAATATGAAATGGGATTAGTGGGTGTTCCCCTATCATAACAAGGCATTAAGAGGTTAAACACCCTTTGTTCATTGTAAAAATCATCAAAACATAAACTAGACAACAACCTATTCCTGCTAGTGAGTCACAAATATTCCAAAATACAATCCTAGCTAATCATGCTTGACTAATGGCAAAAATAATATGTAACCAGAGGTGACATGCTATAATATCAGTAAATATGAAGGGCTACTGGTGCTCAAACAACACTTTCTAAAATCATGCCACACAATGGATTTTATACCCAAACAAATCCTAAATACTCGGAAATTCTAGGGAATATCCATACTAGTGATAGTATTCCCTAATGAACACAAGCAACACTAAACTTTTCCTAACATGCTATAAACAAGAGTTAACGCACTCATAACAGAGATTATCACACTTATACATGCTAGAAAACACAAAAAGAAGCACTAACACATCCTATATAGTTAAATAAAACTATAAACAATAATTAACAGAAAACTATAACAACTAGTTAAATACACCAACGATAATCTACAGCTCTAAAAATCACATCAAGCTAGGATTAGGTACTCCTAATCATACAGAGGATCACACAAGTGGATTCACACCAAAAATCATCACCAAACAATTTACAAAAATCCTAAAAGAGCTCTCTGGTCACATACAAATTTGCAAGCCATTTTATTTAGGAAGATCATTTGCATAAGAGGCCAATTGCTACTGCTAGGTATCACTTAGGGCTTCTCAAAACAGTTGAGTTTGTAAATTTAGCTATCTTATAAAAATAGTTATTAAAGTTTTGGTATAAACCAGTGGTTCTGGCTCTCATTTATTTTCTCTAAAGATGATTATCCAAAAGTGGTTCTACCACTTGGATCTGGTTGGGAACATGTTAGGCTACAACCAGGATTTTTGGTTTGGCCAGATTTGAATTTTTCATATTTTAAATCGATTTAAACCAGTGGATATAGTTTCTGTTAAACAGAGAAGAATTAAAACACTGGAGGAAAAAAAAACTGCGGTGGGCTGGATTGGTCCCGAGCTGGGCTGCACAGTACTGGACCGGCCCGCCCGCTTGCGCGGCGCGCGGGAAATGCAGGTTCAAGGAGAGCCCTTGATCGGGAGATGGACGGTCGAGGGACATCTTCTCCCTCACGCACACATGCAAACAGCAGAGAGGCGGCGAGCTACGGCGGCTCACCGTGGGGCTTCTGGGGACGACGATGATGGTGGAGGCGAGTGCGGAGGGCGTGGGGAAGGCGATGGCGCAGACGGCGAGGCTCGGGAGCGACCCGGACGGTGCCGGCGAACTCCTCAGCTTCCACGGACGCGAAGCTTCGACGGCGAGCTCCGGCGAGCGGGTCTTCGGCTGTGGTCGAGCGAGAGCTTGCTCGGCCACGGTAGAGGCGTGGCGATGGCGCGGCAGCCCTCCTGGCAGAGAACGAGAGAGGGTGGAGCAAGGGAGAGCAGTGGTGGTGTGGAGGTGAGTGAGGGCTCGGGTGGCTTTTATAGCAGAGGGGAGGCGACGGAGAGGGAGCAGCAAGGTGGTGGCCGTGCACGATGGTCTCGGTCCAGGAGGTGGTCAGGGAGTGGGAGAGGCCGCCATTGGCTGCCTGCACAGTACTGCTACGACACGGTGACGGCGTTAGGTCTTCAGGAGTGAGTTCGAGCACGGGAGCGTGCCATGGAGAGCTTGGGGTGGTAGGTGGCCGTTGCGCTCACACGGTGCTCGACGGAATGCTGGCGTCGCTGTGGGCCAGATGGTGTGACCCGAGCATGTCTACGGGGTCAAGGGTGGCAGGGGAGTGACTAGGGCGATCCGTGCAGGTTGGGGTGCCGTGGTGGGGAAGTATGCCATCGGCGTTCACGGCATGGCGAGCAACTATGAGACGTGCACGATTTGGAGCAGGAGGAGGGTTCTTCGCGGGCTTGTCTTCGCTCAGACGGCAGAGGGGAGACAGAGGAGCACTGTGGCGCGCTCAGGGGCTGGGGAATGGTCTTCATCTCCTTGCCCACTTGAGCACGGAAACGGGAGGGAAGAGAAGAGAGAGGCAGGGGAACGGGGGTGCAGTGCGGCGTGCTGGAGGGAGCACGGCAGCAAGGATCAAGGCGGCGTGTGAGAGAGGGCATGGCTGCATGGAGCAAGGAGCATGGTGGCGTGCGGGAGGAAGACTGTCCTCTCCTCCTCTTTTCCTTGCCTCACGGCCCTCTCTCCTCTCTTCCTTCTCTCTCTCTCTCAGGTCAACACTAGGGCCTTGAAGGGCAGGGTTAGAAAGGTGGTGCATCAGGGTGTAGAGGGGACATAAATCCACTTCCTAATTCACTCTAGAAACAAACAATTCGAAGCAATCAAGTTGGTACCGAAACAACATTCAGTAAAGTTCAGAAATAGGACTTAGTGAAAATGCTAAGTGTTGGAAAACAGTTAAAACTTGCGAAAAGTCCATGCTTAGTTTTCCTAGCAAATAAAATCCAATTGTGGAAGTTTCAATTGGTAAATGATCACCATGTTGAAAGCATCCAGAACACATTTTTTTACCATTTTTGTAAAATACTAAAGTGTATGAAAACATGCTGAACAGAGGTCAACTTTCTGTTCTTTAAATGCTTTGAATTTTTTTTCCCTGTTTTCTGTTTTTGGATGTTTTCTTCAAAAATTTGAAAATGACAAGCAAATGTTTTTGGATAATTAGGTCACATATGACCATAGGAGTGTGGGAGAATTTTTCCAAAAATTTAGAAATACTTTTATTAATAAAATATTAAAAGTTCATTTCTGGCCTTTTTGTAAAACAAAAAATATAAAACAAAATGTTCCCAACATACATAGTTTTTTTTGGGGTAAAAGGTACAAAATGGGGGGGTATTTTAATATGCCTCAAAACCTTGAGAGAAATAATTAAATGGCCCAAAGGAAGCTAATGGTCAAAATGGATTTTGAAAATCAAGTCATGATGGTGTCGAGGATAGGTTGGTTGAGCTCACAGAGAAATAGAATTGATGTAAGAAAGGCTGGCAAAAGATTTCATAAGATGGAAGGATATAGCCACTGATTTGGGGATGTTGTCCTAAGGGCTTGAAAACAATGGTTTGAAAAGTTCAAATATCCAATTTCACAACTTGGATAAGAATAGAAGATATAGAGAAGATGAGCTTTTAAGAAGGTGCGTTGATGAAAGTATCAAGATTCCCAATTTTTTTTGACACCCATTACCGTAGGGGAGAACCCCTACGGTTAGATTTTCAATTATATAATGTAGCAGTCACCAAAACGGTGGCCACTAGAATTACAAAGATTACAAAGATTCCCAATTATGGCATGAGGCCAAAATAGATGGGGGTGATAGAATTGGACCTGATACTGACGCCTGGTCTTGTTATTTATAAAACCATTTTATTTTGGTTTATCAAACACAAACAATCAACCACACAAGGTCAAACAGAGCAATGGGAAGTGAAACACAAGCAATAGTCAGGCATTTAAAAAGTTTTTTGTTGGTTCTGAATTTTGGGGTCTGGTAAAACTAAGTTTTTCTTGGTTCCAAAATTTGGGATGTTACAGATCCTTCCCCCCTTAAAATAAATCTCGTCCTCGAGATTTTCCCGGGGGTACAGGGGAGTACGAGGGCACGGTTTTTGGGCTGGCTATGCTTCCGAGGTCGTTGCTTCTTCAGTGAGGTCGCCATGTGAGATCTTGACAACTTGATGTGGCGAGGCTTTCTTTGTTGATAACTTCGGGGCGGAGTTCAGATCCTTGATGATGGGGTTGACCGGAAGGCATCGTCCTTCTTGAGTAGCTTGACGATCTTCATCTTGGGTGTCACTCCTCGGTGCTTGGGGTTGGTGCAGATATCACTTCCTGATAGTTTCGCCTTACGAGGGTCGTAGATGGGGACATGTTGCTCTCAGAATGCGTCGAGTGGGTGTACTCGACTCTCTCCGATTTTTAGTTAGAAGAAGGGTGTTATACGCTTCTAAAGGCGTCTGAGCTTGCTTGGTGATTGATGTTGTCCACAGCAGGTGCTTCCGTCGTTTTATTCTTCTAGCCTTCTTCAGCTGAGTAGAGGAGGAACTTCATTGTGGACTTCCTTGGTTCTTGAGCTTCACACAGCTTTGGTAAGAATCCTAAGAAGTACAGTCCAGGGTATCGAGCTTCCGGAGGAGTCTAAAAATTAGCTCCAGAGGTAGGTGGTTTGGGATGTGGATCGATGATTTCTATTAGTTAGTTGTATAAGAATGTGGGTGTCTTTTAGGACATCGAATTGCCTTAGTCATACAAGAAGAATTTGTTAACAAGGTAGCTAATCTTGTCATCAAACTACTTTTCATATTCCCGAGGCTGAGATGTACTGGATTATCTGACGTTCTGTTTATTTGGATATGACACTCAATTGTTTGAGCATACAAAAGTGATTTGTTAACAAGTTCATGAGGCTTGTTACAAAACTACTTTTATATAACACGAACATTGGAATATCACACTATTTCTTGAGAGATTAAGAATAATAGATTCTGATATAAGTTTCCAAATATTCCAAGATAGTCTGGTATATTGCTTCTTTGCCAACCATAAGAAATCTCTCTTCAATGTCTTCTTGTCGCAGTTCCTCCTTCTTGCGGTCTCTGAGCTCGAATCTTCGTAGAAATTCTTATGCACTCCTTGAGTTCCTCTAGTTGCCAATCTGAAATGAGCCTCCTTATGTCTTCGTTTCTTGTCAAGGCATGCAGCCCTGAGTTAGAAGTTAGTACTATCGCGGTTACTTAGGTCAGATGTTAATCTAAAGTTAGATACGATCTGTTAGAGTAGTATTCTTGAAATTTCACAGACTAATTTTGCGAGATGAGGCTCGTGCCTTCACGAGGTTGGCTTAAAATTGCAGTTTCCTTCGAGATCTTCACGCACTTGCTCCAGACGGTGCATGAATGACTTGCCGGTTAGGTTGCAAAATCTCAGGCTATTTGGTCAAAGATCGGGGGTCTTTTGTATCTTGCGGAACTGTCAGTTCTCACGGGAGATGGTTTAGATGAGAGGGAAAATATCTTAGAAGATTTTTCCTAGGCGGGTTTATATCTGCAACAAGGTGCAGCTATGGACAAGAGGTCAAGAATGGTTTTTGGTTAAGTGACAAAAGGAGTTTTTATAATAAGGAGAATTTTTTTTTTAATATTATTATTATTATTATTTTTTATTTTTTTTTGAAAATTACTTTGTGCTGCCGGCAAGGCGTGATTGTGAAACACACATGAAAAACATCACACAAACAGGGCACACGCAAGCAAAGAACTTCACAGACAAACAACACACAAGGTACATTTAGTACCAATGGACACCTAATACTCGTGGGAGTCGGGTTGTATAACTAAAGTTCCCATCATATGTTTTTCCTAGGGGCCTTGGTTATACATGGTTGATGAAGTCTTCATTTCATCACCTTGGGCTTCAGCTGGAATACTTGAGATTGTCGAGGTTGCAACTTGAGTAGAATTGTTGACGTTGAGCGAGGGTCTTCGGAAGTCTCTTGCTTTGTTGATATTGATGATCTTGGCATTTGCAGATCAATCACCTTGATGTTGAATATTCAAGATGGATGCTTCTTCTCATAGGTGCTAGCTAATTAGGTCTCCTTTGGGTCCATCGCCTAGTATTTTGAACGGATAAGAGGGAGTAGAGAAATCCTTGGTAGATCTTAAAATAGAGGGGTAAGACTCGGAACTATTTGAGAAGATGAGAAGAGTGGGAGTCATTTTTGGACTTCCCTAGATAAAGATATATCTTTGGTATTAATATATTTTTAGCAAAATATTTTCCTTCCTAACTAACGTCCATGCTAACTAAGGTCTGTTACAGTCAGGATGGCTCTGATACCAAGTCTGTGAGGACCCCGGATTAACTATCCGAGATACTCGTTATGTTTCCTGCAACAGTCCCATGATCAGTGTGCTGTTGCACATAACTTGAGTTGGTATCACAGAACACCCATAAATACCGAATGTATTTACTTACTTGATGGAAGTGATCAGCTTCATCAGGTGCTTGCAGCGGAATCACCAAACAACGTGGAGCCCAAGTCATTCGCCTTAACCCTACAGGCAGCTGACTGGGAAGCGCCCTAGTTCGCAAAGACGCCAGTGAACCCTCTTCTTCGAACTGCTTCTTCTTCCAAAATCTGGCTAAGACAATAGCCAGGGACGAAACCAATATGAGTACATTTGATTGTACTCGCAAACTACCCCAACAGGAACATGCACTAGTTTTAAATTTTCAAAGACTTTTATTTTTAGGAAAAACCTCACTGAATCTCTATTTAAAAGGAGAAGAGTAGATTTTTAATCCTGTTGAAGACAAAACATTTTGGAAAGTAGTTTTCTCACTAACTTTGTTGAAAAAGGTAAGAAGTATTTTTAAATCTTTTTCCCGAAAATATACCTTCGTTTAAAAAGGTAAGAAAATTTCTTTTAAAACTTTTTCCTCGAAAATCACCGTCTGTCCTCAGCCCCATCCTGGTCACTTATTTTCCAGCAACATCATACCACCCCTCGGTATAGTTGCCTAAAACAATCTTCACTTCATTTTCCTTTCAAAC
>CAMZMU010000033.1:4857131-4943406 GCA_947311845.1 Poa pratensis | reverse complement strand
TGAACAGCACTACTGTAGCTAAGCTACAGTAGCGCGAGCGCGGATAGGGCCGCGATCTGCCTAGCTTTTATATACTATGAATGTGCTTAATACTATTGTATGTTCTTGTGCAGGGGTGGTTTTAGAAGCCTTGCCAAGACTGAGATCTCCGACCACCGCCAAACTTGGCGCTCGTAACATCCGTGGTCAGGTCAGTTGTCCTTTCAACTTCTAATCCACAGTTTCCGTGCAACATTACACCTAACTAAGCACATGCGATCCAGTCCCTTTGTAATTGGAAACAGGTGACTCCTGGTCTAGTGATTTTAGGCCTATTTACTTACCTTTCCTAGTGCAGTAGTGCTGTAGGTTGAGATGTCCCCTGTCTTGCTAGGTGCTGGTCCTGAATTGAGTTTATGATTACAGTGATGGATGTGCAGTGCATTTACTGGACCTTTTGTTGTTGTTGAAGTTGAGGTTGAAGTTGATAGCTTCCTGTCCCTTCATTAATGAAATTTTCTTGCTTGCATATAAGCTGACCCGTTCGTTAATCGGTACTTACAACTTCAGCTCTCTTTGGTTCTACTCTCTGACCTGGATGCTTCATGAAGCATTTCATTAGTTAGTCCTTTTGTACTTTTGGATGATTTCTGGATGTGAACTCTGAGAGAGATCATGCCGGTACCATAGGCTGCTAAAAGTATTATTTCTGATGTATCTATTCTAATTCTTGTTCATATTCCGACTTGGCATCTATTAGGACTTATACTTGTTAATGATGAAAGACAGTCAACCATGTACTATTTTAACAATATCAAAAGCTGTGCAGTGTACTTATTCATAGTGCTCTTCCATGTATCAAATTGATCTTTTTGTTCCATTTTTGGTCAATAAGCTATGACTTCATGCATCTGCTGTTATTTTGCTGCCACCATTTTGTAGAAATTGCATTGGATGGGGCCTGTTTGATATCCCCCACACCCCCTGTGAGCCTGCCAACTAGCTGATGATGGATCTGCACATGAAGCTTCTCCTGGCGTCCTTCGGCTGTGTACTTCTGATACAAGTAGTATCCTGTGGTAAGCACTGCAGGCTCATCGAAAATGCCATCATGTACTGAATATGAAATGCGACTGACAGTAGGCGATTTAGCATCTGATCCTCACATTGGCATACAGATAATACCACAGGGGGAGCTGGAGCGACAAACTGGACTTGTTCATGCGCCGCTCATCCACTTGGTGAACCGAATACAAATAGCAGCCTGTCATCCAATTGCTCTTCCTCATGCCATTGCCTACAAGGTATGAACAGTCAATCACAGCTATGCTTATCAGTAGTTGAACAATTCATTGCATAACAAGATACCTGAACTTGGTTTTTTTGCCGTCGCAGATGAAAACGCCGGTACAGGGTCATGGAACTGCTCGTGCCAGTCCGACAAGGCCCTTAAAAAACAAGAACATACTGTGTTACACGACACGAGCTGCTTCACTTCCTGTAACTGCACATCCGGTATAATGACATTCTTCTCGACTGATTCAGACGTATCCGTCATATATATATTTCGGATATTGAACTGAATGCTGCATGTTTCAACTCTCCAGGAAATTCTGAAGAAGGAAGGAAGCATTTCTCCAGCAAAACAGTTATTGCTACACTCCTAGTATGCGTGATCCTCACAACTGTTGCTTTCATCGTCACCACGGCGTACTACTTCCGCCGCAAGGATGCGCTCTCTCCTCGTTCCAGGATGTACTCTGTTGATAAGTACGCAAGCTGGAGCAGCAGATCGAACCTCGTCAGCCACCGATCTTCTCCTCTTGCCCAACTGAAACCGAAACCGGGGCTAAGTGTCATCAAAGGCAAGGCAGCCATCTTTTACTTGTCTCGTTTTAACTTCCAAGACAGGGTAGAGCCCTGGTTCTCGTTTTAACTGTCATTTTGCTCCCTGCTGCAGGATTTTTGTGTAGCTGCCCACAAATTTGCCAGACCGAAGAAGGTTCGTTCCCCGGCGTTGTGCTCCGGTTCTCCTACGCAGAGTTAGAGCAAGCAACCGAGAAATTTTCTGACGAACGTCTCATCGGTGTTGGTGGGACAAGCAAGGTGTATCGGGGCCAGCTCTCCGATGGCAAAGTCGTCGCCGTGAAGAAGCTCCGGCCCCTCGGAGGCGCAGACGAAGACTACGAGTTCCTGTCTGAGGTATGGAACTGCAAATCTTGCTCTGTCGCGGCTCTCTCTGAACTCTGAAGAACTACACATTCATATGACCATCAGTCCATCATTTGGATCTTATTCCTCCTTGAACGAACGAACAGATCGAGCTGCTGTCACGGCTGAACCACTGCCACGTGGTGCCACTGCTGGGGTACTGCTCGGAGCGGCAGGGCCGGCAGCTGGAGAGGCTGCTGGTGTTCGAGTGCATGCCCAACGGCAACCTGAGGGAGTGCCTGGACCTGAAGAGCCAAGGGAGGAAGCCCATGGACTGGGCAACCCGGGTCGGCGTGGCGCTCGGGGCAGCGAGGGGCCTCGAGTACCTCCATGAGGCGGCGGCACCGCGCATCCTCCATCGCGACATCAAGTCCACCAACATCCTCCTCGACGACAAGTTCAGAGCCAAGGTCTGGTTTGGTACTTTGGTTTGATCATCACTCTCTGTCAGTGAAATCTGCATCGAGATTCAGGAGATGATAGATTCTTTTGGTGCATGCGTGCAGATCACTGATCTCGGCATGGCCAAGTGCCTGATGAACGACGGCGTGACGAGCTGCTCGAGCTCGCCGGCGCGGATGCTGGGCACGTTCGGGTACTTCGCGCCGGAGTACGCGATCGTGGGCAAGGCGTCACTCAAGTCGGACGTGTTCAGCTTCGGCGTCGTGGTGCTGGAGCTCATCACGGGACGGCAGCCGGTGCTGCACAGGAGGGCCTCCGGCGGCGGCGACGAGAGCCTGGTGATGTGGGCAACGTCGCGGCTTCGCGACAGCAGGCTGGTGGTGGCGGAGCTGCCGGACCCGGCGCTGAGAGAGGGCGGCGGGTTCCCGCCGGAGGAGATGCAGATCATGGCGCACCTTGCGAGGGAGTGCCTGCAGTGGGACCCCGAGGCCAGGCCCACCATGACCGAGGTCGTCCAGATCCTCTCCACCATCGCGCCCCTCGCCGCGAACAAGCGCCGCCGCCACCACCTGCCCGCCGCCTTCCACGCCGGGAGGCCGCGGGAGTGTACGGTGTCGCTCGAGCGGTGGCAGGACGGCGGTCACTTGCACGACAGAGGGAGCGGTAACAATGCGACCGTCGTGTCGGGAGAGGTCGCGGGCACGCCGGTGACGGCGGCGCTGGGGCGGAGCTGGCGGTCGCCGGAGCCGGAGGAGGTGGACCTGACGGAGCCGCGGCTGGAGACGTTCACGCAGCCGACGTCGACGAACCTCTTCAGGTGAACGAATGCATTAGATCAACTGATCAAGTATAAGCCGTCGAAGTGATAGATAGACGAACCTCCTCAGTAGTCAATTAGCTTCACAGACTCTGGTGCGATGCGATCCTCTGCCATGGCAGTAATGATCTATCTTGTACAGTCAAAACATAATTAATCAATTAATTCGAGAAAATTGATGATGTACTATCTATATTTCAAGGACGGGTCTAGCGGGCGCCCAGGCGCTCGTTGGTTGTTTCGAGCGCTCACCCTCTACCTCCTGGCTCCCGTGCCGTGCTCCTCGCCGCCAGGAAGCTCCGCCCCCTGCTGCCGCCGTGCAGTCCCTCCGCCATCACCCCAAGCTCCGGCCTCCGGCGGCGCCCAGAGCCACCCTCCGCCGCCCGCGAATCCCACTCCGGCCACCATCTCCAGCGACGGTCCTCCCCTATGAAGCTTCGTCGACTCCCTCTGCCCCTGACACCCCCGGACTAGTCCCATTCGCCAGGATCCCAGCTCGCCCACCTTTGTACCTGCACGGGCCCCTGACCCCGAGCTCCAAGAGGCCACCGTTGCTGCCCCTTCAGATCGGCCCGTGGTGGAGGCCGGCGCCGTCCCGCGGGCTCCTCCTCTGCAAGGCGGCGGCGCACGGACGGTGCTCGCTGCAGCCAAGTTCCGGGTAGAAGCGGCACACAGCCGGTACTCGCTGCCGCCAAACTCCGGGTAGAAGCGACGCTCGGCCACGATGCCATTCAGGAGAGAAATTTATCTCTTCGGAATTTTTCAGTTTATCCTCCAGTTTAAGGAATTTACGCGCAAGTACATGCACGTTTTTGTTCACCCTTTTTACGCTTGGTTGAATGTTACATTTTAGACCCCCTTCTGATAAAAGATCGACGACCTCGTCACTCGATGTCATAGCCCTTCTTCATCTTGTTAGATCCACTTTTGTTGACTTGTCGCCGTACGCCAAGCTAAACAGTTTGCCCGACATCACGCCTTCCGCGACATCCTGAAGCTTTGACCTGCCACAAGGGCTGGGCACCGCTAGTCTCAAAGCGACACCCCCTTCGGTTTCTCGCGTGTTCAGCTCAACCCATCCCTGTCGCTGGCGGTTAAGCGCAACTAAAACATCCTCATCAACAACTTATTTCAATAAGTGTAGCAACTATGTATGTTTCAGTTGCAACCCAATGAAAGATGCCACAACTAAAACACTACCAGTTATTTCAAAGAGTGGAACAACTGCGCCTTCTCTGGTTGTAATCAAAATAGGTATTATTGCCAGTAAAATGCCACCAATGACAAATATTCAATGAGTGCATGCAATCTATTGTGGGATGCCTACAACTAAACCATAACTAGTAGCAAACTTATTTCAAATGAGTTCAGCAACTGTGTCTGCTCTAGCTGCAACTCAGCGGGAGATGTCTACAACTAAAACACCTTCAGCAGCAACTTATTTCAAACAGTTCGGCAGTTGTGCCTTCTCTAGTTGTAACCCAATTTGGGATGATTGCAAGTTGCACTAGGAGCAAATTATTCAAAGAGTGTAGCAATTATAACCTGTATGCAACCCAGTGCGAGATGGCCACAAGTAAAACACAACTAGCAGCATTTTTTTTTAAAAACAACTTTAAATTAAGAGCAGCAACATTACTAGGACCAGCAATTTGTATTACTAGTTTCTACCATACTTTGTAGTATCGTAGGCAACTTGGTTACTGAAGTAGGCAACTTATTAGTCCTACAAAGTCGTTACGATGAGGCAACTTTACAAAACAATTGTAGGAATCTTCACAAAACAAAGGTAAACAACTTTGGTATGGGTTAAGGCAACTCATAATAGCAGTCAGCAACTACAGAACAACTAAAGGCAACTTTGGTACGAGACAAAGCAACCTTCCCACGCGTTGAGGCAACTTCACAACAGTAGTAAGCAAATCTGGTGTGTGATGGTGTGCGATGAGGCAACTTCATAACAGCGGTAAGCAACAACACAATGAAACGAAACTTTGGAACGAGGCGAGACAATTTTGGTGTGTGCTGAGCCAGCTTCACAACAAATTTGGTACGAGGCGAGACAAATTTGGTGTGTGTTGAGGCGAAACAACTTTGGTGCCCTGAGACAATTTCACAGCAGCGATAAGCAACTTTGGCGTGTGATGATACAACTTCACAACAACGATAAGCAACAACCTAACAAGTAGAAGCAACTTTGGTATGAGGTGAGACAACTTTGGTGTGCGTTGAGACGACTTCAAAACAACACTCAGCAACTCAAGAACAATCAAAGGCAACTATGGTACAAGGCGGACCAACCTTTGTGCGTTGAGACAACTTCATAACAGTGGTAAGCAACTTTGGTGTGCGATGAGTCAACCTCACAATAGCCGTAAGCAACTCTAGACCAGTACATAATTATGCAACAACTGTAGGCAACACAATAGCGGTGGCGAAGCAACTTTTGTGTGAGACCAATCAACTTTTGTTGGCGCCGAAACAACTTTTGTGGTCGCCGAAGCAACTTTTGTGTGCACTAAAGCAACTTTTCTGTGCGCCGAAGCAACTTTTGGAGACGGTGAAGCAACATTTATAGGCGCCGAAGCAATATTTGTGGGTGCCGAAGCAAATTTTGTGCGCTCCCGCCGTGAAGCGGTCCAAGGACGACGGCGAGCCAGAGCGGAGCACGAGGTCACCGCTCGACCACAACGCTCTCCTGCTCGGATCCCCGCTCTCGCCGAGGAGCGGGGACTCTGAGCCGGTGGTCTCGACCTCATGGTGGACGTCACTCTTTTTGGCGACGCAGCCAAAGCAACATTGTGGACGATGAAGTAACTTTTGTGGCCCCCGAAGCAACATTTGTGGCAGACGAAACAACTCTTCTGGGCGACGAAGCAACTTTCAATGGCGACGAAGCAATATTTTTGCACGAAGAAGCAACTTTAATGGGCGTCCGTAGCAACATTTGTGAACGTCGAAGCGAGCAACGATGCCAAAGCAACATTGTGGGCGATGAAGCAACTTTTGTGGCCGTCGAAGCAACTTCTGGCGCCGTCGAAGCAACATTTGTGGGCTGCCAATATTGATACGAGGCGAAGCAATTTTGGTATGCATTGTGCCAACTTAAAAACAACGGTAAGCAACTTTTATATGCGATGATGCAACTTCAGCAACAGATGTAAACAACTATCGAGAACATCAAATAAGCACTTACGTACGACCTCGCGATGTGACTTTAATGTGCATTAAGATAACTTTACAACAGTTCACACGAGTGTGTGGGAGGCGATGGAAATTGAATGGTGCTCCAATTTGAAGAACGATGTAAAACTTGCGCATTATCTGAAGCTTTGCACAGGTGCAGGGAAATTCAGAGAGAAAACATGCAAACAGCAAGTAGCAAAGCAGTCCACATGGTACCCTTGGGACCCGCCGGCCAGTGTAACTTCCTATCTCTCACATGACGCACTTTATCTTCTTCCACCCGCAGTCTTTTTCCTTTTTTTTCTCTCTGTCTTCCTGTGAAAATTGCCCCGAGCGCCGATTCAGGACGCCGTCGGCCTCCTCTACCACTGCCGTTTACCAGCGCAGCCCGGCCGGTCCTCTCTCCTCCAATTGCCCACAAACGATACTCAATTCCGTCCCCGTGCTGCTGCTCTACCTGCTGCCCCCGGGCTGCTGCTCCCAGCCGAGGCACGGTCGCCGCGGAAGAAGAAGAGAATGGCGCGGGACGGTGAATGGCGGGGGAGAAGTGTCGAGGGCACCGAACGCCGACCCCCCGTGCTACTGCTCCACCTGGCGTCACCGGAGTAACTGACGGCGTCGTCGGCGGAGAATCGGTGCGGCGGCGTCAGGAGGGTATTTCGCCGGCGTTGGGAGCCGGGGGCGGCGCGCGGGGTGGTATGCCGGTACAGGGATCCGGGGCGGCGCGCTGGGTGGCCTACCGGTGCAGGGAGTCCGAGCGGTTGCGTCGATTGCAGGGGCTGGACCTCGCCGCCGACGCGGAGCTCTGGACGCACGACTCCCACCTCCTCTTCCCCGTCTTCGTGTCCGCTCCTCCCGGTGGCGCGCGGTGTAGGGGTGCCGGCGTCTGCGGGAGAAGGTGGAGGGTGGTGGCGGTGTGCCGGTGGAAGTGGATGGGGAGGGTGGGCAGTGGGGAGCCGATGCGAGGAAGGCGAGGTGGGTCGGGAGGGGATGAGATCGCGGGATCGATCGGACGATCGCGTCAGTGAGCGCTCAGGTCTTCCAAATAGCGCAGCTGCGCTAAGAGGCAATTACCATATTTCAATACTCACACGATATAACTATTTTATGGAACACGATCTTGAAAAGGGTAAAAATTTAAAATTAATTTTGTCAGTGTTCGAACAACTTTCAGGCTCAAAATAAACTTACACAAGAGTAAACTGTTTTGTTCCGGGAGGCCCAAGATGAGGCTGATCTTTATGCCGAATTGTTTGGAATTGTTTGGCTGTGAGTTGGCCAGATCGATGCCCGGGCATCGCTGTGAGCTTGACCAATTTCCTATTAGGTATTTGGGTATTCTGATACACTATCGGATGCTCTCAAGTGCTGAATGGAAACACGCCGTCTACAAAAAAGACTAAACAACTGGAAGGAAAATTACCATCTCTTGATGAAAGACTAGTTCTCATAAATTCAGTACTAAGCAATACGGTAATATATATAATTGCTTTCTTTCAGTTATGAGTCTTACATATATTGGACTATTTCCGATCAAAATTCTTTTGGTAAGCTGATAGTGAGAAAAAGAAATATCGACCAGCTAAATGCGACGTGGTTTGATGAGCTAAGGATCAAAGAGGGCTGGGTATCCATGACCTTCAGGTCAAGAACACGACAATTCTCAGTAAATGGCTTTTCAAACTTCTCATCGAAGATGGGGTATGTCAAACTCTGCTACAAAAATATACGAGCTCAATGTCAATGTCCTAGGTTTTCTGGAAACCGAGGGACTCACCTTTTTGGGCGGATCTAATCGCTACAAATAAACATTTCGTCCATTTTGGACCGTTCAGTGTCAAATATGGATCAGAGATTAGCTTCTAGGATGAAAAATAGTTATGTAGCTCTATATAATATTGTTCGTCACAAGGGAAACACAATTGCTATGATTTGGGATCATCTCCACCAGATGTGACTTTCAGACGAAATTTTATTGGTCCCAGGCTTGCGGCATGGAATGCCCTAACTGGGCAGTTGGCTTTGATCCACACTAGGGATAAATTTCGGTGGAATCTATATGAGAACGGAAAGTTCTCTATAGATCCCATGTATAGAACACTAGTCCAAACAGACGTCGATAATAACAATAAAATATAAAAATGAAGAAACCACTTGAAATTAAAGTTTTTACGTTGTATATTCGCAAACGAGTAATCATCACCAAAGACAACCTTGCAAAGCGCAAGTGACAAGAAAGTACGAAGTCGGCGTTCTGTCATCAACGACGAGACAATCAAATACTTATATTTTAAGGGCCAGTTTGCCCGTAAATAAATTGGGTACATACATTTCTCTATTAATATATAAAAAGCATAAATACAACTAATGTGACATCTTCTGCATAATATAATGTTGCATGTCATCGACAAAGGAGTGAAAACCATGTCTCCAGGTCGCAAATGTAGAGAGCATCACAAACCATAGCCAAAACCCAATAACAATGCCAGCAATCATAGAGGGGTACAACCACCTATCTTCCCCTTCACCATTTCTATTATTTGTTCCATTTCTCTCATCCGGTGTGAGCGAAGTATCTCTACACAGAATAAGGAGAGGATACCCACATAGCCCAAAATTGTTTGAGTAAATCAATGGGTCGGTTAGTGTCTGAATCTGACTCCCAACGGGTATCTTGCCAGACAAATGATTGTTTGAGACATTGAATGTGCTGAGCCCCGATAATTTGGAGATGCTTGGAGGAATTGCTCCTGAAAGTTCATTAGATGATAGATCAAGGGACTCGAGAAAATTCAAATTACCAATGTCTTCAGGAATGTCACATGACAGATGGTTTCTTGACAGGTTTAGAAACATGAGGCCCCGAAGGTTCGTCAACTCTTTGGGGATGCACTGAGACAAAAAATTGTCAGATAAATCGATGCCGGTTAATAACCAGACTGTCCTCTGGAAAACGAATTGATGGCCCATCCAAATTACGGTGACTCTATGCTTGTATTTTAGCTCGTTGCCCAACAGGGGCGCTCCTGGAGCTGACAGGGTTGGCGGATCTATCATGGAAGCAAAGTTACCGAAGGCTACCGGAATTGATCCAGTCAAGCTATTGTTTGCCATGTCGAGGAGCTGAATTTGGGAGAGCAGTGATAATTCCGGCGGAATTTGTCCGGTGAAGTTGTTTGATCTGAGGCTAAGTATCTTCAAATATGGGACCTGACTCCCGATCCATAGAGGGATACCGCCAAAGAACATGTTGTTCCCGATGTCCAGGGTGGTTAGCGAGGTACATCCCTCTAGTACCGGCGGGAAGGCACCAGTGAAGCTATTTCCAGTGAGATATAGCGAACGGAGAGAGCAGTCGTAGGTTGTCTGGGCAACTGGCATTTTACCTGAGAAAGAGCTGCTGGATAGGTCCATGAACTCAAGCCCTTGCAGGTTCCACCAGCAGTCTGGGAGCTCTCCGGTGAGCGAATTTTCGGACAAGTCCATGAACTGTAGACTCTGGAGGTTGCACCAGCAGTTAGGGAGCTCCCCGGTGAGCAGGTTGTTTGACAGATCCAGTAATTGAACGGAGAGAAGAGTGCAAAGCTGGTGCGGAATGTCGCCAGCAAGGTTGTTGCCGTAGAGCCTGAGGTACCCTAGGTTGTGGATGTCACCGAGCTGTGGCGAGATTGAGCCATTAAACCCATTGTTGATGAGGTCAAGAAGAAGACATACCATGATATATTGATGGAGGAATGCAAGAAGGAAAAAAACATGCAGGAGCCTACTAGCAATGACCCGTTCACACAAGTGACGGAGGAAGTTGCAGAGATGGCTGCTGATGATGATGAGGTTGATCCGGGATTCTTACATACTAGCCCTGAAAAGGCTCAGTTGAATAAGAAAACGGGAAATAAACCAATGCGGTGCTCCCCTGTTAGGGTTGAGCTCGCCAAAAAAAGGGGGAAACCCCAGAAAGATCCATGATAGGTTGCTTTTCAAATATTAGGGGTGTGGAGCTCTGTGAGGACCCCGGATTAACTATCCGAGATACTCGTTATGTTTCCTGCAACAATCCCATGATCAGTCTGTTGTTGCACATAACTCGAATTGGCATCACAGGACATCCATAAACACCGATTAAATATACTTACGTGATTGAAGTGATCAGCTTCATCAGGTGCTTGCAGCGGAAAATCACCAAACAACGTGGAGCCCAAGTCATTCGCCTTAACCCTACAGGCAGCTGACTGGGAAGCGCCCTAGTTCGCAAAGACGCCAGTGAACTCCTCTTCTTCGAACTGCTTCTTCTTCCAAAATCTGGCTAAGACAATAGCCAGGGACGAAACCAATATGAGTACATTTGATTGTACTCGCAAACTACCCCAACTTGAGCATGCACTAGTTTTGATAATCTTTCAATAATACCTTTATTTTTAGACAAAACATCTCTATACCGTTATTGAAAAGGGAAGAGTAGATCTTTTAATCTTGTTGAAGACAAAACATTTTGGAAAGTAATTTCTCAATACCGGGGTTGGAAACAACCCTCTTTGGAAAGTAGTTTTCTCACTATTTTTGGTTGAAAAAGGTAAGAAGTCTTTTTAAACCTTTTTCTCGAAAATATACCCTTTATTTAAAAAGGTAAGAATTCTCTTTTAAAACTTTTCCTCGAAAATCACCGTCTTGTCCACAGCCCCATCCTGGTCACTTATTTTCCAGCAACATCATACCACCCCCTTGGTATAGTTGCCTAAAACAATCTTCACTTCATTTTCCTTTCAAACTCAAAACTTTGTAAAACTTGCACATGGTCTTAGCAGTTCTTCCCAACTGTCCATATCCGAGGACTCGGCTATTCGAATAGTTTTACCCTCTGCAGAGGTAGCACGCTTTTCCCACATCCATCCGGTCACTCATCGTGTCAGCCACGTCCCGCCATACCAGAGGTATGCGAAGTTGAGTTCCCGGCCATAGCCTGTCCTTTGCTCATGCTAGTATAGGACCCTGCCGCTACGACACTTTCCACCGACACTCAAATCCTCAGAAACTAAGTGTGGGGACTCGTAGTTCTGCCCGGCGGACCCAAGGGAGCCCTTCGATCCTCTTCCTCCGACACGCTCATACCGGCTTCCGGTAGACTTCAATGAAGAGGACCCGGGTCAGGGGGTAGGTCCTCAGACCATCCCCTCATGGAACGAGGTTCTCCTCGTTATTGAGGCATCCAGTACTAACACGAGCAAATTATATGACTACGCCCTTGCCCATATGTGGGTAAATGTGGTCGCACAGGTTATTGGTTGTTCGGTAAGTACCAGGACACAATGTGCATTTTTCAGAAACATCACCATTCACCACTTCTCAATTTCATCACCGACATCTCGGCATACCATAATTCATCCAAGGATTTTCAAAGGAGTTTTGAATAAACAATGTTTTTCCCATCCTATAGCTTTATTTAAACAAACTGATATTTCTACATAGAGTGGCAAAATAGTTTTTCATAAACTTTTGAAAAGGTTTTCACAATCATTTCCAATTCTCATAGCAAAATACTTTTAGTCAAACTTGGGTGGTTCGTAATCCCACCAAAAGATTTTCATAGAAGGCTTTGGAGTAAAACAAATTCATTTCGAAATCGTTGTAGACCATTGACACCTCTATATCGGGTGTCTCAAGAATCTACTTGTATTTTGGAAAAGGGTTTTCAAGTCATAGCTTTCGTGGCAAACACCACATAAATCATTTATGCTAGTTATAGTAAAACAGGTAAATCAAAATAGATGTATATAGGTGCAAGCTCAGTGAAGTAGCTTGCCTGGTTTCAGCCTAATGTCCCTGGATTTTTCCTTGTTGATCAATAAGAGATACCCCCTCCTTCCTCGATCAATTCTCTCCAAATACCAATCCGGCAGCGTTAATATCTAGCGTCGCAAACAGGGAAATAAACAACAATCAATACACCATACAAAACCACAAGTGGTACACAAACAAATAACTACCACAAGAATCAAACTAGTCATTCAAGCAACAAACTAGGATCTACACTTACAAGGGCCTTATACTACTCAGTAGTATAACACTTATACACGAGCTAGGGCCATAGATCTCAAAATTATCTTAGGCAAGGATGAGCAACTAACATCTTTATTTAAACAGGAAATACTCCAGACAAAAGTTAAGTCACCCATTATTCTCTACAAGCCAGAAGACTTCACCACACATCAATCACTCAACTTTCCTAAGGAAAAACTACCACACTTTTATTTGAAAAAGAGGCTAATAAAGCAATGCTCAAGGTTGAGAATCCCAATCTCAAACCAATATGAAATGGGATTAGTGGGTGTTCCCCTATCATAACAAGGCATTAAGAGGTTAAACACCCTTTGTTCATTGTAAAAATCATCAAAACATAAACTAGACAACAACCTATTCCTGCTAGTGAGTCACAAATATTCCAAAATACAATCCTAGCTAATCATGCTTGACTAATGGCAAAAATAATATGTAACCAGAGGTGACATGCTATAATATCAGTAAATATGAAGGGCTACTGGTGCTCAAACAACACTTTCTAAAATCATGCCACACAATGGATTTTATACCCAAACAAATCCTAAATACTCGGAAATTCTAGGGAATATCCATACTAGTGATAGTATTCCCTAATGAACACAAGCAACACTAAACTTTTCCTAACATGCTATAAACAAGAGTTAACGCACTCATAACAGAGATTATCACACTTATACATGCTAGAAAACACAAAAAGAAGCACTAACACATCCTATATAGTTAAATAAAACTATAAACAATAATTAACAGAAAACTATAACAACTAGTTAAATACACCAACGATAATCTACAGCTCTAAAAATCACATCAAGCTAGGATTAGGTACTCCTAATCATACAGAGGATCACACAAGTGGATTCACACCAAAAATCATCACCAAACAATTTACAAAAATCCTAAAAGAGCTCTCTGGTCACATACAAATTTGCAAGCCATTTTATTTAGGAAGATCATTTGCATAAGAGGCCAATTGCTACTGCTAGGTATCACTTAGGGCTTCTCAAAACAGTTGAGTTTGTAAATTTAGCTATCTTATAAAAATAGTTATTAAAGTTTTGGTATAAACCAGTGGTTCTGGCTCTCATTTATTTTCTCTAAAGATGATTATCCAAAAGTGGTTCTACCACTTGGATCTGGTTGGGAACATGTTAGGCTACAACCAGGATTTTTGGTTTGGCCAGATTTGAATTTTTCATATTTTAAATCGATTTAAACCAGTGGATATAGTTTCTGTTAAACAGAGAAGAATTAAAACACTGGAGGAAAAAAAACTGCGGTGGGCTGGATTGGTCCCGAGCTGGGCTGCACAGTACTGGACCGGCCCGCCCGCTTGCGCGGCGCGCGGGAAATGCAGGTTCAAGGAGAGCCCTTGATCGGGAGATGGACGGTCGAGGGACATCTTCTCCCTCACGCACACATGCAAACAGCAGAGAGGCGGCGAGCTACGGCGGCTCACCGTGGGGCTTCTGGGGACGACGATGATGGTGGAGGCGAGTGCGGAGGGCGTGGGGAAGGCGATGGCGCAGACGGCGAGGCTCGGGAGCGACCCGGACGGTGCCGGCGAACTCCTCAGCTTCCACGGACGCGAAGCTTCGACGGCGAGCTCCGGCGAGCGGGTCTTCGGCTGTGGTCGAGCGAGAGCTTGCTCGGCCACGGTAGAGGCGTGGCGATGGCGCGGCAGCCCTCCTGGCAGAGAACGAGAGAGGGTGGAGCAAGGGAGAGCAGTGGTGGTGTGGAGGTGAGTGAGGGCTCGGGTGGCTTTTATAGCAGAGGGGAGGCGACGGAGAGGGAGCAGCAAGGTGGTGGCCGTGCACGATGGTCTCGGTCCAGGAGGTGGTCAGGGAGTGGGAGAGGCCGCCATTGGCTGCCTGCACAGTACTGCTACGACACGGTGACGGCGTTAGGTCTTCAGGAGTGAGTTCGAGCACGGGAGCGTGCCATGGAGAGCTTGGGGTGGTAGGTGGCCGTTGCGCTCACACGGTGCTCGACGGAATGCTGGCGTCGCTGTGGGCCAGATGGTGTGACCCGAGCATGTCTACGGGGTCAAGGGTGGCAGGGGAGTGACTAGGGCGATCCGTGCAGGTTGGGGTGCCGTGGTGGGGAAGTATGCCATCGGCGTTCACGGCATGGCGAGCAACTATGAGACGTGCACGATTTGGAGCAGGAGGAGGGTTCTTCGCGGGCTTGTCTTCGCTCAGACGGCAGAGGGGAGACAGAGGAGCACTGTGGCGCGCTCAGGGGCTGGGGAATGGTCTTCATCTCCTTGCCCACTTGAGCACGGAAACGGGAGGGAAGAGAAGAGAGAGGCAGGGGAACGGGGGTGCAGTGCGGCGTGCTGGAGGGAGCACGGCAGCAAGGATCAAGGCGGCGTGTGAGAGAGGGCATGGCTGCATGGAGCAAGGAGCATGGTGGCGTGCGGGAGGAAGACTGTCCTCTCCTCCTCTTTTCCTTGCCTCACGGCCCTCTCTCCTCTCTTCCTTCTCTCTCTCTCTCAGGTCAACACTAGGGCCTTGAAGGGCAGGGTTAGAAAGGTGGTGCATCAGGGTGTAGAGGGGACATAAATCCACTTCCTAATTCACTCTAGAAACAAACAATTCGAAGCAATCAAGTTGGTACCGAAACAACATTCAGTAAAGTTCAGAAATAGGACTTAGTGAAAATGCTAAGTGTTGGAAAACAGTTAAAACTTGCGAAAAGTCCATGCTTAGTTTTCCTAGCAAATAAAATCCAATTGTGGAAGTTTCAATTGGTAAATGATCACCATGTTGAAAGTATCCAGAACACATTTTTTTACCATTTTTGTAAAATACTAAAGTGTATGAAAACATGCTGAACAGAGGTCAACTTTCTGTTCTTTAAATGCTTTGAATTTTTTTTCCCTGTTTTCTGTTTTTGGATGTTTTCTTCAAAAATTTGAAAATGACAAGCAAATGTTTTTGGATAATTAGGTCACATATGACCATAGGAGTGTGGGAGAATTTTTCCAAAAATTTAGAAATACTTTTATTAATAAAATATTAAAAGTTCATTTCTGGCCTTTTTGTAAAACAAAAAATATAAAACAAAATGTTCCCAACATACATAGTTTTGTTTTGGGGTAAAAGGTACAAAATGGGGGGGTATTTTAATATGCCTCAAAACCTTGAGAGAAATAATTAAATGGCCCAAAGGAAGCTAATGGTCAAAATGGATTTTGAAAATCAAGTCATGATGGTGTCGAGGATAGGTTGGTTGAGCTCACAGAGAAATAGAATTGATGTAAGAAAGGCTGGCAAAAGATTTCATAAGATGGAAGGATATAGCCACTGATTTGGGGATGTTGTCCTAAGGGCTTGAAAACAATGGTTTGAAAAGTTCAAATATCCAATTTCACAACTTGGATAAGAATAGAAGATATAGAGAAGATGAGCTTTTAAGAAGGTGCGTTGATGAAAGTATCAAGATTCCCAATTTTTTTGACACCCATTACCGTAGGGGAGAACCCCTACGGTTAGATTTTCAATTATATAATGTAGCAGTCACCAAAACGGTGGCCACTAGAATTACAAAGATTACAAAGATTCCCAATTATGGCATGAGGCCAAAATAGATGGGGGTGATAGAATTGGACCTGATACTGACGCCTGGTCTTGTTATTTATAAAACCATTTTATTTTGGTTTATCAAACACAAACAATCAACCACACAAGGTCAAACAGAGCAATGGGAAGTGAAACACAAGCAATAGTCAGGCATTTAAAAAGTTTTTTGTTGGTTCTGAATTTTGGGGTCTGGTAAAACTAAGTTTTTCTTGGTTCCAAAATTTGGGATGTTACAGATCCTTCCCCCCTTAAAATAAATCTCGTCCTCGAGATTTTCCCGGGGGTACAGGGGAGTACGAGGGCACGGTTTTTGGGCTGGCTATGCTTCCGAGGTCGTTGCTTCTTCAGTGAGGTCGCCATGTGAGATCTTGACAACTTGATGTGGCGAGGCTTTCTTTGTTGATAACTTCGGGGCGGAGTTCAGATCCTTGATGATGGGGTTGACCGGAAGGCATCGTCCTTCTTGAGTAGCTTGACGATCTTCATCTTGGGTGTCACTCCTCGGTGCTTGGGGTTGGTGCAGATATCACTTCCTGATAGTTTCGCCTTACGAGGGTCGTAGATGGGGACATGTTGCTCTCAGAATGCGTCGAGTGGGTGTACTCGACTCTCTCCGATTTTTAGTTAGAAGAAGGGTGTTATACGCTTCTAAAGGCGTCTGAGCTTGCTTGGTGATTGATGTTGTCCACAGCAGGTGCTTCCGTCGTTTTATTCTTCTAGCCTTCTTCAGCTGAGTAGAGGAGGAACTTCATTGTGGACTTCCTTGGTTCTTGAGCTTCACACAGCTTTGGTAAGAATCCTAAGAAGTACAGTCCAGGGTATCGAGCTTCCGGAGGAGTCTAAAAATTAGCTCCAGAGGTAGGTGGTTTGGGATGTGGATCGATGATTTCTATTAGTTAGTTGTATAAGAATGTGGGTGTCTTTTAGGACATCGAATTGCCTTAGTCATACAAGAAGAATTTGTTAACAAGGTAGCTAATCTTGTCATCAAACTACTTTTCATATTCCCGAGGCTGAGATGTACTGGATTATCTGACGTTCTGTTTATTTGGATATGACACTCAATTGTTTGAGCATACAAAAGTGATTTGTTAACAAGTTCATGAGGCTTGTTACAAAACTACTTTTATATAACACGAACATTGGAATATCACACTATTTCTTGAGAGATTAAGAATAATAGATTCTGATATAAGTTTCCAAATATTCCAAGATAGTCTGGTATATTGCTTCTTTGCCAACCATAAGAAATCTCTCTTCAATGTCTTCTTGTCGCAGTTCCTCCTTCTTGCGGTCTCTGAGCTCGAATCTTCGTAGAAATTCTTATGCACTCCTTGAGTTCCTCTAGTTGCCAATCTGAAATGAGCCTCCTTATGTCTTCGTTTCTTGTCAAGGCATGCAGCCCTGAGTTAGAAGTTAGTACTATCGCGGTTACTTAGGTCAGATGTTAATCTAAAGTTAGATACGATCTGTTAGAGTAGTATTCTTGAAATTTCACAGACTAATTTTGCGAGATGAGGCTCGTGCCTTCACGAGGTTGGCTTAAAATTGCAGTTTCCTTCGAGATCTTCACGCACTTGCTCCAGACGGTGCATGAATGACTTGCTGGTTAGGTTGCAAAATCTCAGGCTATTTGGTCAAAGATCGGGGGTCTTTTGTATCTTGCGGAACTGTCAGTTCTCACGGGAGATGGTTTAGATGAGAGGGAAAATATCTTAGAAGATTTTTCCTAGGCGGGTTTATATCTGCAACAAGGTGCAGCTATGGACAAGAGGTCAAGAATGGTTTTTGGTTAAGTGACAAAAGGAGTTTTTATAATAAGGAGAATTTTTTTTTTAATATTATTATTATTATTATTTTTTATTTTTTTTTGAAAATTACTTTGTGCTGCCGGCAAGGCGTGATTGTGAAACACACATGAAAAACATCACACAAACAGGGCACACGCAAGCAAAGAACTTCACAGACAAACAACACACAAGGTACATTTAGTACCAATGGACACCTAATACTCGTGGGAGTCGGGTTGTATAACTAAAGTTCCCATCATATGTTTTTCCTAGGGGCCTTGGTTATACATGGTTGATGAAGTCTTCATTTCATCACCTTGGGCTTCAGCTGGAATACTTGAGATTGTCGAGGTTGCAACTTGAGTAGAATTGTTGACGTTGAGCGAGGGTCTTCGGAAGTCTCTTGCTTTGTTGATATTGATGATCTTGGCATTTGCAGATCAATCACCTTGATGTTGAATGTTGAATATTCAAGATGGATGCTTCTTCTCATAGGTGCTAGCTAATTAGGTCTCCTTTGGGTCCATCGCCTAGTATTTTGAACGGATAAGAGGGAGTAGAGAAATCCTTGGTAGATCTTAAAATAGAGGGGTAAGACTCGGAACTATTTGAGAAGATGAGAAGAGTGGGAGTCATTTTTGGACTTCCCTAGATAAAGATATATCTTTGGTATTAATATATTTTTAGCAAAATATTTTCCTTCCTAACTAACGTCCATGCTAACTAAGGTCTGTTACAGTCAGGATGGCTCTGATACCAAGTCTGTGAGGACCCCGGATTAACTATCCGAGATACTCGTTATGTTTCCTGCAACAATCCCATGATCAGTCTGTTGTTGCACATAACTCGAATTGGCATCACAGGACATCCATAAACACCGATTAAATATACTTACGTGATTGAAGTGATCAGCTTCATCAGGTGCTTGCAGCGGAAAATCACCAAACAACGTGGAGCCCAAGTCATTCGCCTTAACCCTACAGGCAGCTGACTGGGAAGCGCCCTAGTTCGCAAAGACGCCAGTGAACTCCTCTTCTTCGAACTGCTTCTTCTTCCAAAATCTGGCTAAGACAATAGCCAGGGACGAAACCAATATGAGTACATTTGATTGTACTCGCAAACTACCCCAACTTGAGCATGCACTAGTTTTGATAATCTTTCAATAATACCTTTATTTTTAGACAAAACATCTCTATACCGTTATTGAAAAGGGAAGAGTAGATCTTTTAATCTTGTTGAAGACAAAACATTTTGGAAAGTAATTTCTCAATACCGGGGTTGGAAACAACCCTCTTTGGAAAGTAGTTTTCTCACTATTTTTGGTTGAAAAAGGTAAGAAGTCTTTTTAAACCTTTTTCTCGAAAATATACCCTTTATTTAAAAAGGTAAGAATTCTCTTTTAAAACTTTTCCTCGAAAATCACCGTCTTGTCCACAGCCCCATCCTGGTCACTTATTTTCCAGCAACATCATACCACCCCCTTGGTATAGTTGCCTAAAACAATCTTCACTTCATTTTCCTTTCAAACTCAAAACTTTGTAAAACTTGCACATGGTCTTAGCAGTTCTTCCCAACTGTCCATATCCGAGGACTCGGCTATTCGAATAGTTTTACCCTCTGCAGAGGTAGCACGCTTTTCCCACATCCATCCGGTCACTCATCGTGTCAGCCACGTCCCGCCATACCAGAGGTATGCGAAGTTGAGTTCCCGGCCATAGCCTGTCCTTTGCTCATGCTAGTATAGGACCCTGCCGCTACGACACTTTCCACCGACACTCAAATCCTCAGAAACTAAGTGTGGGGACTCGTAGTTCTGCCCGGCGGACCCAAGGGAGCCCTTCGATCCTCTTCCTCCGACACGCTCATACCGGCTTCCGGTAGACTTCAATGAAGAGGACCCGGTCAGGGGGTAGGTCCTCAGACCATCCCCTCATGGAACGAGGTTCTCCTCGTTATTGAGGCATCCAGTACTAACACGAGCAAATTATATGACTACGCCCTTGCCCATATGTGGGTAAATGTGGTCGCACAGGTTATTGGTTGTTCGGTAAGTACCAGGACACAATGTGCATTTTTCAGAAACATCACCATTCACCACTTCTCAATTTCATCACCGACATCTCGGCATACCATAATTCATCCAAGGATTTTCAAAGGAGTTTTGAATAAACAATGTTTTTCCCATCCTATAGCTTTATTTAAACAAACTGATATTTCTACATAGAGTGGCAAAATAGTTTTTCATAAACTTTTGAAAAGGTTTTCACAATCATTTCCAATTCTCATAGCAAAATACTTTTAGTCAAACTTGGGTGGTTCGTAATCCCACCAAAAGATTTTCATAGAAGGCTTTGGAGTAAAACAAATTCATTTCGAAATCGTTGTAGACCATTGACACCTCTATATCGGGTGTCTCAAGAATCTACTTGTATTTTGGAAAAGGGTTTTCAAGGTCATAGCTTTCGTGGCAAACACCACATAAATCATTTATGCTAGTTATAGTAAAATAGGTAAATCAAAATAGATGTATATAGGTGCAAGCTCAGTGAAGTAGCTTGCCTGGTTTCAGCCTAATGTCCCTGGATTTTTCCTTGTTGATCAATAAGAGATACCCCCTCCTTCCTCGATCAATTCTCTCCAAATACCAATCCGGCAGCGTTAATATCTAGCGTCGCAAACAGGGAAATAAACAACAATCAATACACCATACAAAACCACAAGTGGTACACAAACAAATAACTACCACAAGAATCAAACTAGTCATTCAAGCAACAAACTAGGATCTACACTTACAAGGGCCTTATACTACTCAGTAGTATAACACTTATACACGAGCTAGGGCCATAGATCTCAAAATTATCTTAGGCAAGGATGAGCAACTAACATCTTTATTTAAACAGGAAATACTCCAGACAAAAGTTAAGTCACCCATTATTCTCTACAAGCCAGAAGACTTCACCACACATCAATCACTCAACTTTCCTAAGGAAAAACTACCACACTTTTATTTGAAAAAGAGGCTAATAAAGCAATGCTCAAGGTTGAGAATCCCAATCTCAAACCAATATGAAATGGGATTAGTGGGTGTTCCCCTATCATAACAAGGCATTAAGAGGTTAAACACCCTTTGTTCATTGTAAAAATCATCAAAACATAAACTAGACAACAACCTATTCCTGCTAGTGAGTCACAAATATTCCAAAATACAATCCTAGCTAATCATGCTTGACTAATGGCAAAAATAATATGTAACCAGAGGTGACATGCTATAATATCAGTAAATATGAAGGGCTACTGGTGCTCAAACAACACTTTCTAAAATCATGCCACACAATGGATTTTATACCCAAACAAATCCTAAATACTCGGAAATTCTAGGGAATATCCATACTAGTGATAGTATTCCCTAATGAACACAAGCAACACTAAACTTTTCCTAACATGCTATAAACAAGAGTTAACGCACTCATAACAGAGATTATCACACTTATACATGCTAGAAAACACAAAAAGAAGCACTAACACATCCTATATAGTTAAATAAAACTATAAACAATAATTAACAGAAAACTATAACAACTAGTTAAATACACCAACGATAATCTACAGCTCTAAAAATCACATCAAGCTAGGATTAGGTACTCCTAATCATACAGAGGATCACACAAGTGGATTCACACCAAAAATCATCACCAAACAATTTACAAAAATCCTAAAAGAGCTCTCTGGTCACATACAAATTTGCAAGCCATTTTATTTAGGAAGATCATTTGCATAAGAGGCCAATTGCTACTGCTAGGTATCACTTAGGGCTTCTCAAAACAGTTGAGTTTGTAAATTTAGCTATCTTATAAAAATAGTTATTAAAGTTTTGGTATAAACCAGTGGTTCTGGCTCTCATTTATTTTCTCTAAAGATGATTATCCAAAAGTGGTTCTACCACTTGGATCTGGTTGGGAACATGTTAGGCTACAACCAGGATTTTTGGTTTGGCCAGATTTGAATTTTTCATATTTTAAATCGATTTAAACCAGTGGATATAGTTTCTGTTAAACAGAGAAGAATTAAAACACTGGAGGAAAAAAAAACTGCGGTGGGCTGGATTGGTCCCGAGCTGGGCTGCACAGTACTGGACCGGCCCGCCCGCTTGCGCGGCGCGCGGGAAATGCAGGTTCAAGGAGAGCCCTTGATCGGGAGATGGACGGTCGAGGGACATCTTCTCCCTCACGCACACATGCAAACAGCAGAGAGGCGGCGAGCTACGGCGGCTCACCGTGGGGCTTCTGGGGACGACGATGATGGTGGAGGCGAGTGCGGAGGGCGTGGGGAAGGCGATGGCGCAGACGGCGAGGCTCGGGAGCGACCCGGACGGTGCCGGCGAACTCCTCAGCTTCCACGGACGCGAAGCTTCGACGGCGAGCTCCGGCGAGCGGGTCTTCGGCTGTGGTCGAGCGAGAGCTTGCTCGGCCACGGTAGAGGCGTGGCGATGGCGCGGCAGCCCTCCTGGCAGAGAACGAGAGAGGGTGGAGCAAGGGAGAGCAGTGGTGGTGTGGAGGTGAGTGAGGGCTCGGGTGGCTTTTATAGCAGAGGGGAGGCGACGGAGAGGGAGCAGCAAGGTGGTGGCCGTGCACGATGGTCTCGGTCCAGGAGGTGGTCAGGGAGTGGGAGAGGCCGCCATTGGCTGCCTGCACAGTACTGCTACGACACGGTGACGGCGTTAGGTCTTCAGGAGTGAGTTCGAGCACGGGAGCGTGCCATGGAGAGCTTGGGGTGGTAGGTGGCCGTTGCGCTCACACGGTGCTCGACGGAATGCTGGCGTCGCTGTGGGCCAGATGGTGTGACCCGAGCATGTCTACGGGGTCAAGGGTGGCAGGGGAGTGACTAGGGCGATCCGTGCAGGTTGGGGTGCCGTGGTGGGGAAGTATGCCATCGGCGTTCACGGCATGGCGAGCAACTATGAGACGTGCACGATTTGGAGCAGGAGGAGGGTTCTTCGCGGGCTTGTCTTCGCTCAGACGGCAGAGGGGAGACAGAGGAGCACTGTGGCGCACTCAGGGGCTGGGGAATGGTCTTCATCTCCTTGCCCACTTGAGCACGGAAACGGGAGGGAAGAGAAGAGAGAGGCAGGGGAACGGGGGTGCAGTGCGGCGTGCTGGAGGGAGCACGGCAGCAAGGATCAAGGCGGCGTGTGAGAGAGGGCATGGCTGCATGGAGCAAGGAGCATGGTGGCGTGCGGGAGGAAGACTGTCCTCTCCTCCTCTTTTCCTTGCCTCACGGCCCTCTCTCCTCTCTTCCTTCTCTCTCTCTCTCAGGTCAACACTAGGGCCTTGAAGGGCAGGGTTAGAAAGGTGGTGCATCAGGGTGTAGAGGGGACATAAATCCACTTCCTAATTCACTCTAGAAACAAACAATTCGAAGCAATCAAGTTGGTACCGAAACAACATTCAGTAAAGTTCAGAAATAGGACTTAGTGAAAATGCTAAGTGTTGGAAAACAGTTAAAACTTGCGAAAAGTCCATGCTTAGTTTTCCTAGCAAATAAAATCCAATTGTGGAAGTTTCAATTGGTAAATGATCACCATGTTGAAAGTATCCAGAACACATTTTTTTACCATTTTTGTAAAATACTAAAGTGTATGAAAACATGCTGAACAGAGGTCAACTTTCTGTTCTTTAAATGCTTTGAATTTTTTTTCCCTGTTTTCTGTTTTTGGATGTTTTCTTCAAAAATTTGAAAATGACAAGCAAATGTTTTTGGATAATTAGGTCACATATGACCATAGGAGTGTGGGAGAATTTTTCCAAAAATTTTAGAAATACTTTTATTAATAAAATATTAAAAGTTCATTTCTGGCCTTTTTGTAAAACAAAAAATATAAAACAAAATGTTCCCAACATACATAGTTTTGTTTTGGGGTAAAAGGTACAAAATGGGGGGTATTTTAATATGCCTCAAAACCTTGAGAGAAATAATTAAATGGCCCAAAGGAAGCTAATGGTCAAAATGGATTTTGAAAATCAAGTCATGATGGTGTCGAGGATAGGTTGGTTGAGCTCACAGAGAAATAGAATTGATGTAAGAAAGGCTGGCAAAAGATTTCATAAGATGGAAGGATATAGCCACTGATTTGGGGATGTTGTCCTAAGGGCTTGAAAACAATGGTTTGAAAAGTTCAAATATCCAATTTCACAACTTGGATAAGAATAGAAGATATAGAGAAGATGAGCTTTTAAGAAGGTGCGTTGATGAAAGTATCAAGATTCCCAATTTTTTTGACACCCATTACCGTAGGGGAGAACCCCTACGGTTAGATTTTCAATTATATAATGTAGCAGTCACCAAAACGGTGGCCACTAGAATTACAAAGATTACAAAGATTCCCAATTATGGCATGAGGCCAAAATAGATGGGGGTGATAGAATTGGACCTGATACTGACGCCTGGTCTTGTTATTTATAAAACCATTTTATTTTGGTTTATCAAACACAAACAATCAACCACACAAGGTCAAACAGAGCAATGGGAAGTGAAACACAAGCAATAGTCAGGCATTTAAAAAGTTTTTTGTTGGTTCTGAATTTTGGGGTCTGGTAAAACTAAGTTTTTCTTGGTTCCAAAATTTGGGATGTTACAAGCTCCCCAATAAACAAAAGTTCCTACAGGATTTGTTTAAAGAGGAGGGAATCAGCTTTATTGGTCTCAGTGAGACCATAAAAAGTGAGTTCTCTTCCACGTGGTTTACAAAAATTGTGGGCAATAGGAATTTTGCCTGGCAATGGTTACCACCGACAGGCAGATCTGGAGGTATCCTTTTAGGTGCTGATATGGATCTGTTCGATGTCACTGAACATGAAATTGGTAAACATTTTATCCGAATGCTGCTGGTAGATAAAAATTCTAAGTTCCAGTGGCATCTGGTGACAGTGTATGGTCCTGCTCAGAATAAAGATAAAGATGAGTTCCTTGCCGAGATGGCAGGATTATGCAGTAGATGTAAAGGAGCTTTCCTAATTGGTGGAGATTTTAATATCACCCGCAAGATTAGTGAAAAAAATAAACCTTGTACCCTTTCAAAATGGAGTCACCTCTTTAATTCCGTTATTGATCTTAGTCGATTGAAAGAGATAAAACTCATTGGAAGAAAATACACCTGTGCAAATAACTTACCTGATCCGACTTATGAGAAGTTAGACAGGATTCTAGTTTCCCCTGAGTGGGAGATGGCTCATCCTTTAGCGGTTGTGACAGGCATGAACAGAGATATTTCTGATCATGTGCCGCTTTTGTTATCGACTGGGAACCTTCCCCCACACAGCAGCTTATTTCGATATGAGACCTGCTGGGAGGAACGGGAGGGGTTTGATGAAGTTGTTATTAACAGTCTGAAAACCAAGACCTACTGTATCCATGACCTAGATAAATGGCAGGAGATATACAGAAGGTTGCGGAGAAACCTTAAAGGCTGGCATATAAATGTGGATGGAAAATATAGAGCAGAGAAGAAGGCTTTGTTGATTAAGCTTGATGAGCTAGATAAGAAGGCAGAAGATATGGTTCTGATAGCCAAAGAAAGGGAATTGCAGATAGATATGCAGAAGAGTTTGAAGAAACTTATGAGAGATGAAGAGCTCAAATGGAGACAGAGAGCAAAAGAAAAAGACCTGAAGCAAGGTGATGGTAACACTAAATACTTTCATCTGAAAGCCAGCGGAAGGAAAAAAAAACTGGATTACTGTACTTAAGTACAATGGTACAAATATGCTTGGTGAGGATAACTTGATAAAGCATGCTACTGAATATTACATGCAGCCGTTTGGGCCTTCCCAGATTTCTAGATTAAGATTAGAAGATATGGGAGGCGCACAACTTAGTGAGGAAGACCGGGAGTTTTTGACAAAACCCTTTGATTTGGAAGAGATCAAAGAAGTGGTTTTTGAGATGAAGCACAATAAGGCTGCGGGGTCTGATGGCTTCCCGCTAGAATTCTACCAGAGATTCTGGGAATACATCAAGCACGACTTGAAGGAGCTATTTGATGCCTTTCATAGAGGAGTGCTTGATATTGAGAGACTGAATCATGGGGTCATTACCCTGATTCCGAAAGTTCCGGATGCGGATAAAATTCAACAATACAGACCTATTTGTCTGTTAAATGTGAGTTACAAGATCATTATGAAAACGCTGTCTAAAAGACTAGGTTGTGTGATTCACAAAGTCATATCAGATACACAGACTGCTTTCATTAAGGATAGATTCATCATGGAGGGTGTTGCTATCTTGCACGAAACCATACATGAGATTCGAAACAAGAAAATGTCAGGAGTACTTTTCAAAATCGATTTTGAAAAGGCGAACGACAAAGTCAACTGGACTTTTTTGTATCAGATGATGCAAACAAAAGGTCTGGGTAATGTGTTCTCTGACTGGGTGATGAAAACAGTAAGAGGTGGAAGAGTTGCTGTCAGAGTAAATGATCAGATTGGTCCCTATTTCCTCACCAAAGCAGGAGTTAGACAGGGTGATCCCTTAGCTCCACTTCTGTTTGATTTGGTGGGAGATGGACTGGCTATGCTTATACATAAGGCTCAAGAGCAAGGGGTTATAGATGGTTTGGTTCCACATCTGGTGGATGGAGGGATATCTATCCTGCAGTATGCGGATGATACAATCCTTCTAATGCAAGATAACATTGAAAAAGCGAGAAACCTGAAGTTTGTATTATGTATTTTCGAGCAATTATCAGGGCTGAAAATAAACTTTCACAAGAGCGAAGTGTATTGCCTAGGAGAGGCTTCAGACAGAGCAGAAGTGTACAGTGATATTTTTACGTGCCCAGTTGGGGATTTGCCGATGAAGTATCTGGGGATGCCTATAGATGACAAAAGACTGGCAAAATCCAAATGGGGGCCAATTGATGAAAAATTCGTCAAGAAATTGGCTGGCTGGAAAGGGAAAATTCTATCTGCTGGTGATAGGTTAACTTTGGTGAATGCTTGCTTGTCAAGTATACCTCGTTTCATGCTGTCTTTCCTTGAGGCACCGAAAGGGATCCTCAAAAAGTGGGATATCCACAGGAAGAGGATGGTGTGGAATGAGAATGAAGAAGCAAAGAAGTACCACTTGGTGATCTGGGGCACAGTATGTTTGCCAAAGGAAAGTGGTGGATTGGGTGTACTGGATTTGAGTACCATGAACAAAAGTCTGTTGTGCAAATGGTTGTGGAAGCTGGAGAATACCGAGGGTACCTGGCAACAATTGCTAAGGAGAAAATACCTTCACAATCAAGTTCTGTCTCAAGTTCAAGCAGGTCCGGGATCGTCTCACTTCTGGCAATGCTTATTGGGGGTGAACAGCACCTTCCAACAGTATTCTAAGAAGATTATGAATAATGGAGAGAGAACTTTGTTCTGGGAGGATAAATGGATTAAAAATATCCCTCTTGCTTCCCAATTCCCGCGACTGTACAATATCACCTTCTCGAAAGGTATAACAGTGGTGAAGGTGAAAGAAGAAGGATGGGGATGCCTGTGTTTCAGAAGAACTTTGTGGGGAGAGTATGCAGTGCAATTTGCATCTCTTCAGAGTTTGGTGGATGCGGTGCAGCTTAATGATGAACCAGATAGAATCAGTTGGAAAATAGGAAAAACTAGGAAATTTCAGGTAAAAGGGCTATATCTAAGTCTGAGAGCAGCTGGGACTTTCCCGCAGAAGTTTCTCTGGAAGCTAAAAATTCCTCTAAAAGTAAAGATATTCATTTGGTTGACTCTGAAGAATAGTATTCTGACAAAATACAATCTGACTAAGAGGGGATGGACAGGTCACTTCTACAGTCAAGATGAGACTGTAGATCATCTGCTATTCAGATGTTGCCTTGCCAAGATGATCTGGCACGTGGTGATGTGTGCGTTTGATTTGGTTCGGCCCCCTGATGGGGTGGAGGACATGTTTGGCGCTTGGGCTGATTCATTCCCAACTGCACTTAGAAAACTAGTGCTGAGTGGGGGTATAGTTGTGTGCTGGACGATTTGGAAAACACGAAACGATGCATGCTTTAACTCAAAGTTCCCTGATGATCCTGCTGCCATGGTGTTTAGATTGTGTAACATTCTAAACATGTGGACATTGCTGCAGAAAAACCAAGACAAAAGCATGCTTGAAGATGGAGTGGAGAAGCTGAAGGAGGTGATCCGAGGAGCGCTTGCCAGGAGTCATGGGTGGGCGCCTACGGTTGGGCGCATTACTGGTTGATTCCCTTAGGTTTTTGCTTCTCAGTGGTTTTGCCGTCCATGGCTGTAATAAGTTGCACTCTTTCCCCTCCCGCGTGAGGTGGTAGCTGTTCTTTCTTTATGTTTTTTTGAAGTTTAATATTAGGGATTATCTCTGTAAAACTCGAGCGGTTTCTTTATATGAAATCGACAGCTGGGGTCGTTAGTTCTAAAAAAAAGTCAGCATAAGTCAGGAACTTTCAATAGGAAATAAAATATAAATAAGGCCAATAACTAATATGAAAAGAAAAGGAGTGGGCCTTACTAGTTTATGGTTGCAATGCTGTGTAATTCCATCCAAAATTATGGTCAATGAGCCTGATTAAGCTAGCAGCTAGAGATGCCCACACTTCGTGTCTTGGGAAGAGTGGATAAGAGAATGAGAAGTACCTCTTAAACTTTAGCAAGGGGACTACCTCGTTGAAATTTAGAAGCAAAAGCTAGTTAGAAATGGAGTGGAACCGAAAAACTAAAATATGGGCGCGCATGTCTACCTTCGACTAGCTGGACAGTGGCTTCTATTAGTTCCAGCCGAACTAGCGCCTCTAGGTATGAGTTCCATAACTAGTTGATGTATGTGAAGCCTGCATTGTTTGTTGGCATGCTTAGAAGTATACCCTCTTTTCAAATCTGTTCCTTATAGTAGGAGCTAGCAGATGTATAAAGAAGCATTAGATCTCTAATGATAGCATTCTCCTTTCACACATTTCTTGCAAGGAGAGCAAATAGAAAAAAGAGATGCTTGCTACTTCTTAAACACAATTCGACATATTTTTTCTGTTAAATCAAAGGAGGAATTGATGCGCAGCGGCGTCCTCTGTTAAAGCCCAAGGACCATCGATGTTGGATAAGATGCCCGCGCCGCGCTCCTTAGACTAGTCACAATGGGGAGTAACTTAGACTAGTAACATGCATATGTTACTACTCTAAGTTACTACCTTCATAGTGGGGAGTAACATGTGTGTAGTGTCATATTTAATAGGTTATATACACTCATCTTGCCTTGAAATATGTGATGTTCTGGTAACATAACTAGTTACCACAACCATCTCTCTCCTCATTAATTACCCGCCACATCAGTTTTTTGCCTATGTGGCACTGATGTTACTCCTATGTTACTCCCCATTGTGACTAGTCTTAAGAGACTCTTATCCGACACCTACTCGCCTCCAGCACCTGCCAAGAGTTAGCAAGTTTAGTGTTTTTTTGTTGAGTCTGCTTCACTCTGTTCACCCTAGGCTCTGCCTTTTTGTAATGGTTTAAGTGGGCTTGTAACTTGTAAGACTCACGCCGATGGGGATTTATTAAATTCAATCCAGGAAATTAGGCGCTTGCCGCATCTCAGAATCAAATTGTTGTTCTTCTAAGTTCAATCGTGCATACGTACAGCTGCAATAAGCGAAATATGTGGTGAACGAACCTGGACCTCGCCGCGGACCGTGAGGGGGCGACGTTGGTGAAGAGATCGGGTAGAGAATCCGTGAGCTCTTCTACCACCGGGTCCGCCATCGCCACCGCCTCCTTCACCGGAGTCGCCATCGCTGGCGCTTCTCCCGCGGCGTACGCCGCTGTCTGGGATTTTGAGCTTCTCCCCTTGTCGATTTCTTTTTGGACTTTGAGCAAAGTACGGCTTGCTGGGCCGCATAGCGGGGCCCAGCATTAAACGACCGGCCGGTGTATAAGAGAAGGTAAGTGGTCCATATCATTACATGCCATGAAGAGGATAATATGATGCTAATAAAAAATATGATAATATACGGAAATCAGTTTTGGGTAGTACCAGCATATGATCAAACTACCAAAAAATCGTATTTCAAAATGTCAAAAAATTCGGATACATATGAACATTTCAGGACCGTACACAAAGTTTTCTGAAAAATGACCTTTTTTGTGTGCCGTATGAAAAAGACAAATCCGTTGTTTCAAAATGACTTTGTACAAACATTTTTTTATCTTTTGTGTACAGCCCCCAAAAATGTGTTTTTTCTGTGAAACTTTTTGTGCAAACATAAAATGTCTAGATGTACCCCCTAATTTTTTGGTTGAAACCTTTTGACATTTTAAAATATACTTAAAAAATATTTCCATAATGGGTGCATCAAGACCCACGAGTCAAAACACCATGTCTGATAATCTAAGGATATTGTAGCCGAAAGGAGCGATGTTGTTCGCCATGTCCAATATTTTGGAGCTTCCATCTTGTGTGTGTTTTTTTCCAATGCACGTCTACCCTAGCCGCTCGAGTCCTCCAAAGATTTCAATTATGATACTTTAGGTCTTTAGCAAGCGACGATATTGATGACGTTAGGCCATCATATAAAACAACTGCTATATTTTTTTGAAAACAAAAAAAACAAACAAGAAAATTTGGTCAATGAGATGAATAAAATAAAGTTTTAACGCTTGAGCTCAAAGAGCCGAAGCAGTTGAATCATGATCTCATTTAAGCTCATGAACTAACATCTCTTTGAGGTGAAGAAAAATTAAGTTTTTACTCTTGAGTAACCTTGAATCTTAGTCACTTCACTTAGTGGTGGCTGGATGGGAGTATTAACTTCTCATTCCTTCATCACTGCAAAGTTCAAAGTACCCATGGGTCATAGCCCTAATGGGTAGTGAGATCTTGCACCTGTTTGGGATGTATAAAAGGCTTCCTATTTCCATGTCCTAACAACCCATATGAGCAGGATATGCCTACACATCCCACATATTTAATTTATAATCTAGAAGTTTCTACAAGTGTACTTACCTAATAATACAAGAGAACTATTACTAAGATATTAGTTTAATTGTACCTATATAGATCTCTATCATGATATTTAAGGATGTTAAATCACACATACATGAACACACACAACACAAATATACATATGTATACATTATATAATTTTAGAACACACAATTATATAGAACACACAATTTATAGCTTAACATAAGCTAACTTTGCAGTAACATAAATTATGACTTTATGAAAACTAACACTATAACTAATATTTCCAAACATAGTTATGTGCTTAACTATGTCAGCTAAGTTAATTAAAATTATACTCATAAAATTCACAGTACGGCAAACATAAGTATAAAAGTTTAATATAAATTTATGGAATAATTATGTGTGTTCCAATTGCATTTTCTGGTGCGCCTGAGCTCCAGTTTAGCAGCATTAATTTGATCCTCTTCACAATGATATAAACTCATATAACTAAAACAAGGAAATATCTTAGATACATCTTCACCATAATATCAATCTTTGTAAGACAAAATAATATGCAGCATTCAGTAAAGAGACTGCAATTGAACTACAACAACAATATCGCCAATCATTTTTTTGCACAAACATGATTACCGACAAAATCCCTCGATTCGCCCATCTAAAAAGATGGGAACCATGAGCGATGAACGTGCTTGGATCGGGATGATGCTCTACAAGTGCAGAGCACCGAGCCCCAATTTTTTTTACTATAACGCTGATTTTTTCTAACTCTACAAATAATCAAACCAACGGAAGTAACATAACTCAATAATAAATACTCACCGGATCTGAATAATCAGATCTGCAAGAACACAACTTTCTCTAACCCCATGGCACCACAAAAAAATTAGAGTAGAGTTTTCAGCAAAAAAACTAGGATCACCAATAGATGTCGTTATGAAGAATATAAAATTCTGAAAATTCGTAAGGTCCTCTCACCTCACAGCGCCAAGACGACAACCGAGGCAAGGGGACAAAAAAACTTTCAGCGAGGGATGCTGTCTTTAGAACCCTAATTCCAAGGGCTTATCTTTCTTCTCATGCTTTGTGCCAGTGGCTGGTGGCTACTTATTGGGCCCATATGTCATGTTTTACAGAGGGTAACTATTGTTTTTTTTTTGAATTTGAGGGTAACTATTGTTGCCCCATAGGGTGTGGATACGAATAGTTTGATTCGGTTTGCTCGAATGCATCACGGGGTTGAGCTCAGGTTACTTCATTTACCCAACAAATCTCAGATTTAGCCGTGGGCCATCGGGCCATGGCGGATAAGAATGGCGCCTACAATACAAAGCGTGAACCACTCGGAGACTCCTTAAGTTTTTTTTTAATATTTCCTTTTTGTGTTCTCCAAATCATTTCTCCGCGACATGTCCTTGTCTCCCGTTCTTGTCCTCTCATTTTCCCTCGTGTTATCTATTCAGAATCTTGGAAACTTGTTTGCTTGCACATATCTCGTGTTGCGCCGAGCCGTGAGCTTGCATCATTGGCAGCTTGCAAGCTTGGACCGTCGTTGATTTCTTGTCCGGTTTGCCCATGCACCGCCTATAGCACTCTTGTATGTTGACGGGACAGTTGGTCTCGTGCATTCACATGTGGATCCTAGACCTTGCAATTGCATAACCCGATCCAGTGGACCGCAACATCACAGGATAGGATATTTGTACATGACACATTGAAAAAGAGATTTACAAGGACATATGGCGCTAGGGGAAATCTGAGCCGTCCGTTTCGGCCATCCGACGGCCCATATTCGCCGTTGACCGCGGACAAAAATGGACCGGTCCACGGCGAATCTGGGCCGTCGGATGGCCGAAACGGGCGGCCCAGATTTCCCCTAGCGCCATATGTCCTTGTAAAAAACTGTTTTGGTCGTTCTGTTGTCATTATTCGTCCCCGTGTCCTGTAACCATGCAAGCGTGTGGTGTTGTCACCGTCAACAATCCTTGTTGCTAGCTTGCTGGTGGTACTGGTAGCAAGTGGAGACGAGGTAGAATACAACAAATCGACTCGTGTTTCTTGCCACCCTCCCCGTCCACTGGAACAACATTTTGAAGCTTCAGTTCACAAATGCAAATCTGCTAATTGTTCAGAACATTTTCATTTTTTTAATCACAGGTGCACACACGTAGAATTTGTCATAATTGAAACATGTTAATTTGAGGGCTGCGGAAAAAAATAGGTTTATAGTAGATGCATTGTGAATGCTAAGTCGTGGCACCTAGCACCAGTGTGCTCGGTTGCAATATTTTTTGAAAATGTTTAATTTGAGTTCAAAGATTTTTTTTCCCGTTGGATACATACACATGTTTTTTTACATGTCTGCAAATTTTGGTAAAAACAAGTTGTACTCCGAGCTAAGAAAACACTGGGTATGGATGTGAAAGAAAAAGCAAATTAGCTCCCTTCCCCTAATTTTTTCTTTTTGTGTAGACCAGAATACAATATTTTTTAGACGAAACTTCTGGCGTATGTACAAAATGTGTATATCTAGTTGTATAATTATTTTTAAAAAGGTGAGGCCTAGAAATATATTTTACGATTTTTTTCGAAAACAAGCACCGGTGTGCTCTGGAGCTTTCAAACTTGGAAACTTGTTTGTTTTTTCCGGCGTGCCCATGCACTGTCTGCAGACGAAGTCTCTTGCGTTAATGTGTGATGATGTGCCTTGTGCAGTATTACATAGTACATGGAGATCCTGGACCTTGCAACTGCATAAACCCGATCCCAGTGGACAGCAACGTCACAGAAAATTTGTACATGGCAGGATCCCACAGCAGCGTTTTAGTTAGTAATTTGTTTGTCCAGGCACAAAATTCGTTCTGTTATCATTGTCGGTCCCCTGTCCTGTACCCTTGGAAGCGTGTGGTGTTGTCACCGTCAACAATCCTTGTTGCTAGTGGTACCGATCGCAAGTGGAGACGAGGTAGGCTACACGGCTACAAACATGGGCTCGTGTTTCTTGCCATTCATCCGAGAGCCTCGTTTTTGGAGCCATGTATTTTTTTAATGTACAAAGAGGGTAATTATATGTTAAAAAATTGTAGTTTTGGATACATGGACACATATGCATATGATCTATAGATCTGCAAAATTTCACGGAAAAAATGTTGGGAATTTTGGTCTATATAAAATTAGCAATTTTGCGGCTCTAAAGGAAAAAATAAACTTGTTTTCGATCCCACATTTCTCTTTTTTACATAGATCGTAGATAGTATTTTTTTAGAAACTTGTGCTGTACATACTAGAAATACAGATGTACTCATTTGAATTTCTGAGATTTGAAAATGTGTTTTTTATTTTTTTTAAATGTCCCGGTGAGTTCGGGAGCCAATAGCACTTTTCACATTTCATCCATGTCTCTTGTGGAAATCTAATGTCCCATATTCCAGTCTACTTGCAAAATAACTCGACCTTACAATACTGCAAGTTGACCTCAGGCTACTCGCGTCCTTGGGTCCAGGTTTTAAAACAAACACATTTTCAAGTTTCTATTCACATATCCAAATTCACTAATTGTTCCAAACATTTTGAGATTTGTACCATAGGTACATCAGAACTTTGAAAATTGTTTTTTAAACAGTGGGTGCATCTGCACCCACGATCCGAAATGGATTTCCCTTTCGGTCCGATAAAAGTGTGGCTGAAACTATACTAGGCTAGTACATAAGATTTAGAATATTGGGCTATTCCAACAAAAAAATTAGTTACATGAAACGAAAAGCTGCCGATGGGATCCGACTTGCAGAGCATTTTATCAGCCATTACTGTCGTCGTCATTGGCCTCTTGCTCTGTAGCAAGGACAAGCATCTCCAGCCGCTGGTCAAAGAGCGCCACACTCTCATCTGTCCTGTCGAGCGCAGCAGCCAACCATGTCTTTCGCAAATCATTTAAAAGGTCGCGCTGGCCATCAGCTGGCGTCACGAGCGTCCGAAGCAAAGCCCGGAACTCCCTTGCTTCTGCAAACGCCTCGAAGTTGCTTGCTATGATGTCCAGACAGTGCTCCCGTAGCTTGGCAACGTCGTACACATCCGACAACACCAGCCAGCGGCACAGTTCCGCCGATGAGAGGCGGTCCAGACCCAGATGTGGCAGCAGCAAGTCGGCAACGACTCGCTTAAACCCGGACATGAGGTATCTCGATCCGAGGTCGAAGAGCTCTTCCGCCTGAATAAGAGGATCATCACCTAGATGCTCTAGCTTGTCCGTGTAGACATACTCGAGCATCTTCTCAAAGGCATCGGCTCTCATGTCGTGCTCCTCAAGTAGGGGGAGTTCTCCTCCGCTGCAATGTCGTTCGAGGAAATCGGATCGTCGAGACAACCTGGTTTTGAAGTATTCCGACCTCAGGGCAAGAAACAGCTGATGGCACCGGAACACCTGTCCTCTACTTTTATGCACACGTCGGCAAGATCGTCGTAGCACTTGGGGCTTCCGCAAGTCTCGACAGGCTCGTTGTTGCGAAGATCTCCTTCTCTGGAGTTTGCTAGACAGTCCTGCAGGATCCGCCGGAGATCCGAGGAGAGACGGCCTCGTCGTGGACGATCCAAGGACCGCCCTTGCAAAAGGAAACGTCTCGGTGGTGGTGGATATTCGCGGTCCAATTGCCTTGTGTGAGCATCTGATCGGTACCTAATCTTGCGATCAATTGATCTGTTAACCAGCTCTAGGATCCCCTCACACTTGTAATCTTCGCATATTGGCGCCCAGGCTTCGATGTCGTCCGCTGGTACCTCGACTCTGTCGCAGTAGAAGAAGTCGACGAGGCCGTGCATGACTTGAAAGAACAGAGGGTGGCTGCTGACCAATGTCACAGCCTTGCGGTTTCTCCACTCCGTCGTGAGTTTCGCACGGAAGTATGGGGATCGGGCGGCGAGGATGACGCGGTGGGCCTCGATGGGTCTTCCTTGCACGTACAATGTAATGTCCGGAGGGACTGGGCACAGCTCAGCGCCGGCAGCGGACTCAGTGCTGGCGCGGTTGGCGGGGCAGGCGAGGAAGGCGGACCGGAGTGTGGCGGGAAAGGGCGGGAGCGCGGGCGGCGGCCCCGGCTCGTACGAACGGAGGAGTCTCCGAGTGTCAAGGTTGAACGCCGCGCGGAAGGCCCGCCTCTTGACGTCGTCGGCGCCTTCGACCAGGCTGGCGAGCCAGGCGCGGTGGTCGAGGCCCGATTGGGTACTGCTAGTGCCGGCCGGGAATCCCATCTCGCGTACCTTGCTGCAGCTTCTCGTCTTTTCTAGGTTAATACGACCGCTGCGTATCCCTATTCTCACTGTACAATATATTGGCTTAAGGTACGTCCAAAGGTGAAGAAAGAGACCGATCGGTACACTGAAAAAACCGGATCGATATCGGGTATAGACGAAGCGAGAGTCCAGCGAACCAGCAATGCGTTTTCCGATCGGGCCGGTCTCTTGACAAGCTCTTGGCCCCCCAGGAGCATAAACGATCAAATCAGCTCGCTAGCCAGCTTAATTAGTAGACCGGCTATCTCCCCGTTTACAACTAATTAAGGCAGCGGTCAAGAAAAAGAAACGGAGACAATGCCCACTTAAGTTCTTATTATTGTATGAAAAACATATATTGAAGTTATAGGATAATATAAAAATACATTTAGGTACTCACAGTTCGTAATTTTGGGGCCTTATTTTTCCTTTTGCCTATAATTGAAATGTGTTACCGTGTTAGATGTTTTAAATTATTTTAAAGAGAAAATTTCAAGTTTAATTGTTTGGTATCTTTACATTGAGTTTGCACCTCGAGTTAGATTGACTATAAAGGTAGTGCATGCCCGTTGATAAAATTTGGCATGACCATTTTAAGCAAATAAATGAAAGTGGAAACCATGAGTTTGTCTAAGCAAATATCTTCCCTTCGCGCTTGTGTAAAATGACATGATCAAGTAAGCGACAAGTAATGCAAGTCTGCAAAATTTAAAGTGTTGAATCAGGAAGAGAGACAAACATGTATACATATTTCTTATAAAACTGTTTATAAAATTGCCGCACTAGTTTACAAACATGTACACATATTTCTTATGAAACTGTTTCTAAAATTGGTTGGAGTGTAGTTGCTTGTGCTCTGAATTTACAAACAGTACCGCGTAGTTTTGATGTTCTGCCAGCTTGGCTGGATAGCTTCTGTACAAAAAATAAAATCCTGTTGTCGACAGGGATTGCTGCATTGATATGGTCTGTCTGGAAGATCAGAAACGGTGCCTGTTTCGATGGAGTATATCCACTGGATCCCTCTGTAGTTATTTTTCAGACTGCTCACTTTATTTCGTACTGGGCCGATTTGCAGAAACCAAGTCTTCGAAACCTCCAACGCATAGGTGCAAGAATGCTAAATCTGGTGGCGGCTGATTTCTTCCATGGGAGGCAAGGATGGGGGCCGTTGGTGCTTCGCATCACAGATGCCTGAAAAAACAGTTAAAAGAAGTCTGGAGTTGGTTCTGTTAGTAGTAATGTTTAGAAGCGCAAAAAGTTCCTCTTGTATGTTTATGGAGTTGTTGATGGTAGTTTTCGTCTGATGTAATGCTTCTCTGAAAAGTTTGTTACTGGTAGTCTGGAGCTCTAGTAGCATAGTTCTGTTTTTAGTGCTGGTGGTTTGTGCGGTTTGCACGCCGCGAGAGTTTGTAAGTTGTCTTTCGAGTGGTTAGGCTCGGGGCATGAAGTTATCTATTTTTCGAATATTTGTATTATCAATTTTCATAATAATGAAAATTGGGAGCGGGGCTCCTTTTAGTCTAAAAAAAAAATTGCCGCACTAACCATGCAGACCAAAAGTGCGAACTGGAAATGACTATTCAATATATTTATATTTCAACACTGCCCCTCACATCTTTCGAGACCTCTTGGCTCTGATGGCATATAAAATTGCTGCACTAACCATATATACCAAAAGTCCGAACTGATGAAAGGGGTTATGTAATATATTTATATTTCAACACTGGTAACATATCTTCTTGAACATATATTTATTTTACCGTAGCAACACGCGGGCATTTAGCTTGTATAGTATACACATGCACAAAAGGTGAATGAATCGTCAGGAGGTCGCAAATCGCTGTGGATAGTATGTATTCCGTGCAGGTGGCACAAAGGATGTAACAAAATAAACATAATTAAAGGAAGTACATCTCAAATAATAAAATAACTCAAGGAAGTGAACTAGAGGTAGACCATTATATCGCTGTGCACTGGTTTGAAATTTTGGTCCTCCCTAGTAGTGGCTAAACGCCTATCGGATAGGAACCATCCTTAGCACTTCGGAGAACATTATGGATATTTTGGCGAAGGCTCTTGTTAAGTTGATATGTGACGTGGTGTGCGGGTCGGTCCGAGAGAACACGCGTAGTACTGGCTGGAGTGCCGCAGCCTTGCCCAGCAGGACTGGCTAGACGCCTAGACCCCTATGGCTTGCTCGCCTGAATAACAAAGGTAAGTTTTTTTTGGCGAAGGGAAGTTCGGTCGCTAGTGGATGGAACCCAACATTAGCGAAGTGAGTATGCCATATCCTCGATGCTTTTGGTTTCATCCAACATCTGAATACAACTACTAAGAAATTTAGAAGCTGAAAGCATAAAACTGAACTAGTTCTAATACTTGAGGAAGAAATCACGCGTATATATAATAAGAAGAGAGTTACATGAGGGACTATGTTGCTCAATTTCAGCACGCTATTAGTGCGGGACCCCAGCTTAACATTAGTGTGAGCGAATTTGCATCCACAAATAGTGTGACATTTTGTTTTAAAAACAAATCGTATTTTCCCGACAAGCAATAATTGGTTTTATGAGTAAAGAAAAAGAAGAAGATGTTTGATTCTGTTGATAGAACTTTGGCATCACATAAGCATGGCGATCCATTATAACCTATTTAGACTCTACTGCCAATGCACACATGCATGTTATGTGCTTAACCGGTAGAGTTTAGTTTGCTCACTTTGATAGGCATGTATAGTCATCAAGAGGGAATATTTTCTTATCACTTCATGCCATTCTAGTCAAGAATGTTTTCTTACCGAACAGGTTGGCATGACCTTGGCAGAGGACACGAGCGAGGTGTAGTCGTCATCGAGCCCCTTGAGTATGAACTCCGCCAGTTCGTCTTCATCGATGGTGCGGCATGCAGCCACCAACTCGGTGGCGAACCTCTTCATCTTGCCAATGTATAGATCGGCGGTCATGTTCTCCTTCTTGATGTTTGCAGGTTCTCCACGCAGGTGCGTCAAGTTTGCCTTGGATCACGACGAGAAGGAGGAGGTGATCAGCGACCACACCTCCGCTGCGTGCTCTAGCCCAACAGTTTGGGCCAGGATTTCCTTGGACAGAGAATTGAGCAGGAAGCTCAAGACCTGTTGGTCCTTCAAGATACAACTAACGTAAGCTGGATTTGGGATGGTCTTCCTCTTTTATTCTTTCTCGATTGTGAGGTATGTCGTTGGCGCCGGCTCCTTGCCTTCCAGCATACCGAGCACCCGCGCCCGCGCAGAGCCAGCATGACTTGTGCCTTCCATAGCAGTTGATTGGCCCGTGTGAGCTTCTCCGCCGGAGGAGAGCCGAGGGGCTGAGCTGCGGTGGAGGAGGAGGCTGTGTAGATTGCTTTTGGGTGTTCTCTCCTATATGTAGATCGGATTGGTTTGGTTTTCTTCGATGTCACAGAAGGGATCGCTCTGATACCATATGGAAACTTACAGGGAGCGAATCGGGTCGCCTACGTGTTATCCAAGTTGTTACATGAGATATTACAGGAGGATTTCAAGGGGTTGCAACAGCAGAAGATTCTACCGAATATGCTTTACACAACAACAATATTAGGTGTACAAGATATATGTCTAACACATTTGAGTTATTTGATGCAAACGCTTTTCACGTGAGATGGAAACATTTTTCTTTGATTGAAAAGCCTTTACTTCTTGTGCATGCCATGAGATGGCAACGATTTCGAGTTATGCAACAAATATTTTGTGCGGAGGTAACAATTTAATTTGGCAGTCATGGCAATTTTTCGTACTGGGTGTAAAAGTGTGAAAAAAGCAAGACCAATTGAAACATCTCCATACAACAAAGCACAAAAATTTAAACTTGTCTTAAATTAAAGAAAAACACTGATGCAGCAAAAACAAACTCCCTATGTGTACACGAGCACTGTGAGATGGGTGCAAGCATAGAATTCAGTGTGATTTTTAATCGAAATTTACTAAATTTCAGTGGTTTATTGAAATCATTAGCTTTTTTGTCAAAATATCGCATGATTTTTACTAAATTTAAAAAATATAAATAGTTGGAGGAATTTTAAGAGATATGTTTGGAACTTTTGTCAAAAGCACCAAAAATTCGCCAACTTATTCATAATTATTTCGGTATTGGCCGAAATATATCAGAGACCCAATTTCAAAACCAAGGCTGCATGTAGTACCATTAGATGGATCATCGAGCGGCCACACGCTAAATCAATGCATGGAGGTGGAGAAAAATACTGTCGACAAGGAGACCGCCCAGGATGCCAAGAAGAAAATTCAGGTTTTAGTAAGTTTGCTATATCCGTACATATTGTATATTTTCCGTCGATCTAGTGGTCATAGTGTAATAAAGTAATTAAATGGCTTTTTGTGAATCATCGATTGAGTACTTTTTTAAGTGTTGTTCTATGACACCAACAACGGTTGATCCAACGCTAAGAATAGTGCAAAATTTTACATTTTTTGTACTCTCAGAACATAGAGTACAGTCGTTTTGCACTATGTTAACAAACATTTATGTTAGCGTGAGCATTTTTCTTAATGTGTATGAACACATTTGTAATATCGATTGACTACGATCATTGGTCGATCAGGTGCGAATTACTTAGAGTTAAGTCTAAGACAAGTGATATTTGGACACTCTCTCTTATCTATCAATGCATCGAAATGCAATATTTTTTCATGAAAATAACTTAGCCAATCTCTAATTAATTTTCTTTTTATGTAGGTCGACTACGAATCTATGATCACCGATCACTAAAAAAACGTTGCCAACGTGGGAATGATCCCTCCCTTGGTCATATGTTGTTAGGTAGGCGAGATACCCGGTTTATTCGAGCGCACGCAGCTGGGACTCGAACCCTGATCGGCTGGGCGCACACTCACTGCCACTGCCACTGAGCTAGCACTCGGTTCTCATGATCATCGATACGCTTGATTGACAATGCTGAGCTTAAGCATGGTAAGTGGGAGGTTACTGATCATACCGATAAAATTTATTGGTTGAGTTGTAATTTTAATTAAACTCACAAGATAACACGTTCATATATATTATCGTCCCATATTAATACAGAACATTAATCTGACAGTTAATCGTTTTGGGGCAAAAAGGGCAGATGAGCTCCCGATGGGATACGAAGCCTTGGAACGGAACTATGGCAGTGATACAGGTACATATGCTTCCATTTTGTGGCAGAAACTATTCCGATCTGGTACAAATGCTTCCCCGAGGCGACTCAATAGCGAGCATTAAACCTAACTGACGAGCAACGGCACACGAATTTCAGTATCTCCTCATGGCCGGCAAATGCTTTCTTATTCCAAATTGTTCATTAATACAAGCATCAGAAGTATTTTATCTATTCTAACAACATATAATCAGATCTGATGGAGGGCAAAGGAGGTTGGGTCGGGGAAGAAGCAGCACCAGAAGAAAATGTTCCACAACGTGCCGTGCATTCATCCATTGTTTGATAGCAGATGTATTTAACCAAACAACAGTAGCAAAATGAGCGCTTCTTGCAGGCTGGAATATCTGATTGATGGCCACATAGTCCGTATGGTAAATTTATCTTCTTGTTGCTCACGTCCTCCATTATTCTGCCTATGGGATGAAAACAAAACTATTAGTATATATTCATGTAAGTCTTCATTCATTGATGACAAGCAAAAAATGGGTCAAATTTAAATTAAAACAGCGTTCTCTTAGCTAGCACATCGTGTCTCTAACGAGGTCAACAACTTATAAACGATATGTGCACTGACTGCTCTCAAAAGATTGGAAGAATAATATTGGAAATACTGTAAGGAAAAGTAGCGACAATTATCCACTTATAAAATCTGTATAGCAACAATTTAACCGATTAATCTACAACTTACATTCTGCCTGGATAGTAGCAAAGCACATGAGAAGAAGAACTGACAGCGCAGCTGGTGAATGGGCAAGATTCATGTGCTTATCCATGCAAATGATGCAACACAAAAAAAAATGACGCAACACAACCCACACGGTGTTCTGGTCTATGAAGCTTGTGTTTCGTATAAGCCACTAATGCATGATCTATCCACCAACGGCAATATATATACACAATAAAACTTTAATTACACCCGTAAGATAACTAGCAATTAATATAATTAATTTTAATCAGAATACATTAATCATTGCCAAAGTTTGGCATGTGTATCCTTCCACATTTTGTAGCACATCATTAAGGGTGAGTTGGCAATTAATTATTATGTTCAATTATCTTCTACTTACATAAAAAAGTTCGAGAATATCGTAGCTAGATTTGTAGTGTGTTGGTGGGTGTGTTATTACTCCATCAAGTGTTCTAAAATCTACTACCTCCATTACCAAATATAAGATATTTTAGCATTTTCTTATTCGAATGTTCATAGATGCATTTTAGTGTGTAGATTCACGCATTTAAGTCCCTATCTGAGAAAAGTTCACCCCTATATGTCCATCTCATCCGTGTAGATAGTAGTCGGACACCTTCACCCCCCCCCCTCCCCCCCCGCTTTGTCTATCCGGACAGGCACATGCCTGATATACAAACCCTCGTTTTCATGCTAACACATGGACGTGGATCATATAACACACGATCTTAACTCATCACAAATTCAACAATTCTATGGAAACCAATAAAATTGATACTACCTCCATCCCAAAATATAAAGCGCCCTTAAATTTTCTTGAGAAAAATAGTCCTGAGTTTTAGAAAAACAGGTTTTAGGAAAAAAATGGAAATCAAGTTTTGATAATAATTCAGTTAGGATCGTGTATAAACCATGTTTGGATTGGTAAAACCTAAAACCAGTGTACAACACAGTTATCTTAGTTCACGGAAAACTAGGTCTACCAAAATCCCGTATACAAGCAATGCCTTAGCTTGTCACCTTGAAATATTAGTCAGTCGAGCACAAGTAACAAAGTGAAGTTGCCACTGCCTACTTAATTACACATCAAAATATTAATTTGCACAGCGTAATTATGTTCATTTTTTTATGAGTTAGAACGTACAACTACTGAAGTGCAGAAATTGAAAAGCAAATTTGCATAAAACAATTAGATGCAATTTCAGACCTTTGTAATGTGTTAGTCTAAGTTCATAACTAAACGAGCATTTGTACAGAACAAAAAAGATAGGTGTAAAATATGTAAGCTTTGGAATGTGCCAAGAAACCCAATTAAAATTTTGGAGACATAAATTCCACAAAACTTTATGTGCAATTCTATTCCTAATTTCACTGCTCCAGAGTCCAGACAGAGAGGCAGACGGCCTGTCAAAACGGCCCCACATAATCCTCTCACTCTGGTGGCGTCTCCATCGCGGCATCGGCAACCTCTCGCCCACTCTACTCCACCACTGAGCTAATGATCAGCTGGTCCACGGAGCTCACTCGACACCACAAACTAGCTGGCGATATCTAGCTCGCTCGCGAGCCACCACACGGAACCACATACATCCCAGCGCCAGGCATGCTGCCGCTCTTTTCGCCGGCGGCCACCTCAGCGGTGACGCCGCCGCCGCGCCCGATCCCCGGCAGCTACGGCATCCCCGTACTCGGCCCAATCCGCGACCGGCTGGACTACTTCTGGTTCCAGGGCCCGGACGAGTTCTTCCGCCGGCGCGCCGCGCAGCACCGGAGCACGGTGTTCCGTGCCAACATCCCGCCCACCTTCCCCTTCTTCCTAGGCGTCGACCCGCGCGTGGTCGCCGTCGTCGACTCCGCCGCCTTCACGGCGCTCTTCGACACCACCCTCGTCGACAAGCGCGACTGCCTCATTGGGCCCTACAACCCATCGGACTCGTTCACTGGCGGCACACGCGTCGGCGTGTACCTCGACACGGAGGAGCCCGAGCACGCCCGCACCAAGGCCTTCGCCATCGACCTCCTCCGCCGCAGCTCCCGCGTGTGGGCTTCCGAGTTCCTCGCCGGCGTCGACGGGATGCTCGCCGCCGTCGAGTCCGACCTCGACGCCGGCAAGGAGGGCGGCGCCAGCTTCATTGTCCCGTTACAGCAGTGCATCTTCCGGTTCCTGTGCAAGGCGGTGGTCGGCGCCGACACCGCCACCGAGGACCTCGTCCACCGGTTCGGGGTCTACATCCTCGACGTGTGGCTGGGCCTCCAGCTGGTGCCGACGCAGAAGATCGGCGCCATCCCGCAGCCGCTGGAGGAGCTCCTCTTCCACTCCTTCCCGTTCCCCTCCATCCTCGTCAAGCCCGGCTACGACATGCTATACCGCTTCGTCGAGAAGCACGGCGCCGAGGCCGTCGCCGTCGGCGTGGACGACCACGGCCTCGCCGCCAAGGACGCCATCAACAACATCCTCTTCGTGCTCGGCTTCAACGCCTTCGGCGGCTTCTCCGTCTTCCTCCCCTTCCTCGTCCTCGAGATCGGCAAGGCCGACTGCGGCGCGCTGCGCGCCCGGCTCCGGGACGAGGTCCGCAACGCGCTGGAGGAGACCGGCGGCGAGGTCGGGTTCGCCGCGGTGGCGAAGGGGAGGATGCCGCTGGTGCGGTCGACGGTGTACGAGGTGCTCCGGACGCGACCGCCGGTGCCGCTGCAGTTCGGGCGCGCGCGGCGAGACTTCGTGCTGCGCTCCCACGGCGGCGAGGGCTTCGCGGTGTCCGCCGGAGAGATGCTGTGCGGGTACCAGCCGCTGGCGATGCGGGACCCGGCGGTGTTCGAACGGCCGGAGGAGTTCGTCGCCGACAGGTTCGTCGGGGAGGAAGGGGAGGCGCTGCTGCGACATGTGTACTGGTCCAACGGCCCCGAGACGGAGGAGGCGGCGGTGGGGAACAAGCAGTGCGCCGCCAAGGACGCCGTCATCGCCACCGCGTGCATGCTCGTCGCCGAGCTGTTCAAGCGGTATGACGACTTCGAGTGCGACGGCACGTCCTTCACCAAGATCGAGAAGAGGCAGCTGCAGCCCGGCCGGCCAGCCGAGTCCGGTGACGTCCACGTCAGCTGCGTCTAGGACATGACTAGTCTATTCTTTTCACTCTCAGAGTAAATAAAGTGTCCGTTCATAAATCCTTGTACTCGGTTATGGTGGTAAAAAAGGGTATATATACTGACGAAGTAAACACTTGTATTTACTGTTTCCAACACAAACTATATTTAGGGCATTTTCCAACGCTAACTTCTTTTAGGGCATTTCGAACACTAACTATTGTGGGGTAGAGGAGACGGTCGCTCTCCATGCCGCATGTTCTTTTTAAAAGTTCAAAACTTAAGAACGATTTAGAAGAATTTTTAAAATCGCATGTGTACGTATATGTGTAATCTGCATATATATGCAAAGTTTATAGCAGATGTTTTCATTTCTGAGCCATCCAAAAAAATGCGGGTACATAATAGTTAACAATACATATCTTATCATAAAACGAAATTTTTATGTACCCCTCAAGTTAACATGCTCCATTATGATAATTACAAGCACAAAGTAAAGTTATGTATGTACCTGTGATAAAAATCTCGGAATGTTTGGAACAATTAGGAAATTTGGATATGTGAACTAAACTTGTAAAATGTGTTCGCTTTAAAACCCGGGCACAAGGAGGCGAGTAGCCTGAGCTCAACTGGCAATATTGGGAGGTCGAGTTATTTTGCAAGTAGACTGGAATATGGGACATTAGATTTCCACAAGAGAAATGGATGAGATGTGAAAAGTGTTATTGGGTCCTGAACTCACTGGGAAATTAGAAACACATTTTCAAATCTCAAAATTCATACGAGTGCATCTGCATTTCCAGTTGTATGGTCCAAGTTTTGAAAAAATATATACTATCTGTGATCGATGAAAAAGGAGAAATGTGGGATAAAAAAATCTTTTATTTTTAGAACCACAAAATTGCTCTGTAGCCCAAGAATTTTTCCATGAAATTTTGCAGATCTGTAGATCACGTGCATATGTGTCCATGTATCTATAACTACAATTTTTAACATATAAATACTCTCTTTATACTTTAAAAAAAAATGCATGGCTGATGGCTCCAAAATGAGGCTCTCGGATGAATGGCAAGAAACACGAGCCCATGGCTGTAGCCGTGTAGTCTAACTCGTCTCCACTTGCGATCGGTACCACTAGCAACAAGGATTGTTGACGGTGACAACACCACACGCTTCCAAGGGTACAGGATAGGGGACCGACAATGATAACAGAACGAATTCTGCGCCTGGACAAACAAATTACTAACTAAAACGCTGCTGATGGGATTCTGCTACTCCCTCCGTTTTTAAATGTAAGATGTTTAGGTGTTTCACATGTTCTCTATATGCATACTAATTAAAATGAGTGAACATACACAATAAAACATGTCTAGATACATTTGTATACATATGAATGTGGACAAATGTTAAAACATTTTATATTTAAAAACGGAGGGAGTACAAATTTTCTGTGACGTTGCTGTCCACTGGGATCTGGTTTATGCAGTTGCAAGGTCCAGGATCTCCTTGCAGTATGTAATACTGCACAAGGCACATCACACCTGATCCCAAATGTAAATTATGTCGGATCCACCCTGAAACTGGAAGAAATCCTGCGAACGGAATGGTGGACTACAACCTCTTCCTTCACGCCGGCGAAATCCGTGAAACGATGGCGCTGTCTAGCCTTGTGTTCTTGGTGGATGATTTGGAAGGAGAGAAATAATCGAGGCTTAAACAACAAGGCGAGATCAGCGATGGACCTGGCAGACAAGATTGTTTTCAAGGTGCGTCTCTGGAAAAATGCTGGGATTCTGCGAACGCTATGGGACCCCGGAGAGTAGGCTTCTAGGTGCCTTGCTGGGGTTTTGCAAAGCTCTGTCTCAGGCTGTACATTTGCTAGTTATAGACTGTTGCCTTCTTTTACTTCGGTTTTTTTCAGTTTGAGTCACAATTTCTAATTAAGATTTTCCCGGCATTTGTTCTGGTTTCTCTTATGTAATCGAAGTAGCGCCCGCTGCCTTCCATCAAAAAAACATGAACGCAAGAGACTGCTGCAGACAGTGCAGAATGAGTAGCTACTGTCGCTTTTCATTTAATAATAAAGAAGATACGGGGAAATAAGCATGAATTCAGAAAACACAAGGAACACCATAGCTTACAGGTCGGTTTAGAGGAGGACGGAAACTATACGTGAGTAATTAGGGCACAAGCATGAATACGTTCTAGTATAGCTTATATCACTCGTCAAGGACTGTCGGACTGCGTCGGTTAGGATTTATAATCCATCTCCTACCTATAGGAGAGGCTTCTTACTCTCCAAGTCGTGTACTCCTATATATACTCGATCATTAGACTCAGTAATACATCAGTCATATTACGACAATCTCATAATTCTACATGGTATTAGACTGGCGAGATCCTTGACCTAGCCCGCCAAATCGCTTTTGCACCGCGCCGCCCCCGAGGAGGTCAATCTCCATGATCTCCGTCGGGGGCCGTGTGACCCGTAGCAGAGTTCGTCCACCGATGAGTGGCCGGCTGCCTTGGTGAGTTTTTTTTTTTCGGTCGCTAGATCGGTTTTTCTCTCCGCTGGTCTCTTGGCCGGTTCTTCTTTTTTATACAAGCCCTAGTTAAAAAGCAGGTAAATTCAATTCTACCAATTAAGCATATACGATGATGACTTGCCATGCTTGTGTTATGCCAAACTTCTAGCAACATAATCGAAATTTCTTCTTATTTTCCTTAACTAACAAAACCATGTCCTGCTTTCCAGAAATATGATAAATTTTGAGACAAGATGTCACACCAATATTGAGGTGGAGTATCACACTAATTGCGAGGAGAAATTGAGCAACCTAACTCATGTAATTAACTCTCTTCGCTTTGTATATATATCTGAAGTTCTTTCCTCTAGTGCTATACCTTGCTCAATAGTATGTATTCAGCTTTTAATTTCATCTGTAGTTGCCTTGAGATATTGGAGGAAACCAAAAGCATGGACGCTAGGCGTCAGCCGGCTGTTGCTACAGCCGGTTTGACCGTCCTTTGACCCACCATGTAGCAAAAAAAATCATCTATGTAGCAAAAATAATTCCCACGTAGCATTTTTTTCAACGTATGTAGCAATTTGAGGAATGAAACATCGACTTTGCACCAGTTCGTCGAAAATGTAGTAAAAATTTATGTATCATTTTTTATACCACAATGTAGCACAAATCAATAGTTTATGTAGCATTTTGAGAAATGCGACATCGATTTCTGTACAAACTTGAGAAAAAAGTAGCAAAACAGAATGTAGCATTTCGGATGCATCGATGTAGCAAAAATCCATAACATGCGGTACAAAAACTCATTGTAGCAAAAATCAATGTAGCACGTTCCATGTACTTACGGGACAAAAATGATGCGCACATGTAACACATCTTCACACCGTATGTAGCATCGAAAAATCCCAGAAAAATCTACCTTCCCCAACCATGGAGACACCACCATGGCCATGAAGGCGACCGCCTAAGGAGCGCCATGTGAGCTTACCCCCCGGCGAGCTCGTGCCCTGAAGGCAACTAGTGAGGTAGGGGAGGCCGTCGCTGGGCGCGGCGTGGAGGGCGGCGGCGGCCAGCGAGCTTCGTGCCCATCCATGGCGGAGCTCTCCGGCGGCGGCCGGTGCTGCTCCGGCGAGCTTCGGGGGAACCATGGCGGCGAGCTGCAGCAGCGGCCGGCGCAAAGGAGCAGCAACGGGCCTCCGGCGGCCTCGAGGAGGAGCGGCGGTGGCAACCGATGCGGAGAAGCAGCGCGCCGGCGGCGGTCGGAGCTACGGCAGCGCTCAGAGAGGTAGGGAGGGCAGCAGTACGAAAGGTCACGGCGCAGCGGCCGGAGCGGAGGAGCAGCATGCGGGAGCGGCGAGCACGGAAGGTACGAGGTGGGCAGCTGCCCTGTGGGGAAAGGATAAGGCGCCCGAGCGAACGAGCCGGCTGTAGCTACAGCCGGCTGTATATAAGACTTTTCCTTCGTATATTGATGTTTAGGAAAACACTAGCAATCTTAGTGATGGTCGCGTTGCTGATGTCACTCGCGCCGGTGGCGAGCGACATGAAAGTCGGCGCAGCATCCATGAGTTCGAGAAGATGGATGCATTAAACAAGTAGCGCCTCAAGCAGTTCACCGAGAGATGAGACGAGGGGTTCGAGAGCAGCCACGCTCCAGCTCAACCTCGGTCATAGCGGGCGGCAGCGGAAAGAGCTAGTTGGACGGCCTGTTGGACAGAAACGTCAGTAAAGGGCACCTCACGGACTGACGACTGTCGCACGGAGCTGGCCGTGATCGACGTGATGAAACAGCGGTTGTGCGAAAGATGCTGGGCCTTCGCTTCCACGGCTTCAACAGCAAGAAGATGGCGTCGCTATCCTCACCAAACCTAAAGCCCACACTCCAGAAATATATCGAACTCTACTGCTACTAGAAATATAGTAAGTCCACAGCCATCAGATATATGCACTGCGGTCAGCAGAACAAGCGCACTATTGTCGGGTTTATTCATGAGATATTTGGCCAACTTTCAGATTTATGCACTGCGGCATGCACTAACTTTATAGTCAATCTAACTCGAGGTGCAAACTCAATGCAAAGATATCAAATAATTTAACTTGAAATTTTCCCTTTAAAATAACTTAAAACATCTAACACGGTAACACAATTCAGTTATTGGCTAAAGGAAAAAAAAAGGCCCCAAAATTACGAACTGTGAGTACCTAAATGTATTTTTATATTATCCTATAACTTAAATATATGTTTTTCATACAATAATAAGCACTTAAGTGGGCTTTGTCTCCGTTTCCTTTTCTTGACCGCTGCCTTAGTTGTAAACGGGGAGATAGCCGGTCTACTAATTAAACTGGCTAGCGAGCTGATTCGGTCGTTTATGCTCCTGGCCAAGAGACCGTCCCGATAGATGGCCGAATATGATCTTGCCGAAAGGGAAGGGAGGATTAGGATTTCGAGATCTTCATAGCTTCAATATAGCCATGTTGTCCTGTCAAGCGTGGAGGCTTGTCCAATATCCTGAGAGCCTATGTGCCCAAGTATTACGGGCAAAATATTTTCTAACGGAGATTTTTGGAGGCACAAGCTGAGCCCGGAATATCATGACAACGCGACCCCGCGGGATCAAATTTCATTACCAACTGATAACGAAATTACAAGTTTTTGCAGCATCCAGGGTGCAGGAAAAGAAAAAACCCCAAACTCCACCACCTGTGCGAGTTGGGGAACTAAAACTAACCGAGTACAGAGAAGTTTTAAGCTATTACACAAGTTTTGAGCGACCAAAACGCTACAAAGTAACCGACCAAAACAAACAGACTATCAGCTCGCGAATTACAGAGATAGAAACAACCAGTATGGGCCGACGGCGCCACACTCTTTTTTATCACAGATGCTTCATCATATCAACAGCGAGTACCAGCTCATCAGTGGCCGTCATCTTGTCGAGGGCCATCCAGCAGCCTTCGGGTAGCCACATCACCATCACTTGGAACACCACCAGCAAAAGGGGCAGAAGTGGCAAGATTCATCAACGTGTCCGCTCCAGATCTCAGCGCCTCCTGGTCTGCATTGTTATGTAACCCTGCCCAGTATTTCAAAAACACACAGATATAAGAGATCAGTTCATTGGGTCTACTTATGAGCTTTCCTTCGAAACAAGCCTTATTACGGATCTTCCAGATGGCCCAGCAAACGGCAGCCACCAAGGTGATCTGAACATTTCTACTAACACCGAGAAAACGAGGAATCCACCAAAAGTATTGCGAAAAGGATCCAGGACGAGTAGGGGCACCAATAGCAAGCGCAATAGCAGACCAAACATATTTGGCCGCCGCGCAAGTGAAAAAGAGATGGTGAATCGATTCATTTTCATCACAGAACTGACACCTCGTTGAGCCTTGCCAATTCCTCTTCATCAAGTTGTCTTTGGTGGCAATGGCATTATGCCAGATGAGCCAAAGCCAGATTTTGATTTTCAGGGAACTTTTGCTTTCCACAGATGTTTGAACGACCTGTCAATCCCTGCACTACTTATCGAATTGTACATGGACTTGACACTGAACTGCCCACTCTTAGTCCATTTCCACACTGGCTTATCCTCTTTTGTATTCAAAGCGACACCGCAGAGCAGGTTTTGCAACTCTCTCAACTGTTCTGAAGGCCAACATTCAGCCATCTTCTGAAGGTCAAACGCCATCTGAGTGCAGCAGCATTAGCCATAGAGATATCATCCTCGTTACAAATCTCTTTCAAGCAAGAGAACCTGTCCTTCAGGAATCTGCCCGCACCAAGAATCATTCCAAAAATGTGTTTTCAACCCATTACCCACCAACATCTTCCTCCCTTGAAGGTAAATATCTTTAACATGTAGTAAATCAGACCAAAAGGCCGAGTCAGTGCTTTTGTGTCTGGCAGCAAAGATACCAGCATCACCCAAATATTTTCTCCTCATAAAATCCTGCCAGGGACCTTTACCAGTCTCCAGACGCCACCACCATTTACATAGCAAACTTATATTAAACAAGGTGAGGTTCTTTATCCCCAAACCCCCTTTCGGTTTACAGATCAGACTCCATTTCACCCAATGGATCTTTTTCTTCCCTGTACCTCCAGCCCAGAAAAAGGCTCTCAGTTGTTTCTCCATCCCCACAATATTAGCCTTGTGAAATAACCGCAGGGCGAGCTGATATACTGCAGTGGTCGAAAGACAGGCATCCACCTTCGTGAACCTGCCTGCAATTGACATAGTTCCACCCATCCAACCTCCAGTCTTATACCTTTGAGAATGTCTTCCACAAAAGACATCTCTGCTACCGTATTGCGACGCGAACAAATTGGGGTTCCAAGATACTTCATCGGCCACGTTCCTTTCTGGCAGTTGAATAATTCTGCGTACTCATGCATTTTGTCTTCATCCTCCAAAGTTAACAGGACTTCAGTTTTCTCGAAATTAATCTTCAGACCTGACATAGCTTCAAACACATATAACAGAAGCTTCAAATTTCTGGCACCTTCCATGTCATCTTTTATCATCAACACCGTGTCATCTGCATATTTAATATACAGCAGCCCCCATCAATCCATCTGTCAGCCAGTCCAGCAAACAGACCATTATCACGAGCCAACCCAACCATCTTTGACAAACAATTCGCCGCTATGTTGAAAAGGGTAGGGGCAAGGGGGTCCCCCTGTCTGACCCCTTTGAAACTACCAAAATATGGCCCTTTTCCTCATTTACTTTCACACTCAACGTACCATTTGTAACTGTACTTTTCAGAAGCTGCATCGAGTGCTCACTGAACTTTTTGTGTTTACAGCAGTCAAATAAGAAATTCCAGTCAACCTTGTCATATGCTTTCTCGAAATCAATTTTCAGGATAATTCCCTGTTGTTTGTTCACCTTGGCGTCTCTCAGAATCTCATGTAGGAGCGAGATACCATCATGGATGTATCTCCCTCTGATGAAAGCACTCTGACAGGGGTGAATGATTTTTTGCATAACTTTTTCCATCCTGTTTGTCAACACTTTGGTTATAATTTTGAATAGGACCTGAAGCAGACAGATCGGTCTGAACTTCTGAATAACGTCTGCATTATCTCCTTTGGGAATCAAGGTGATGATCCCATAGTTGATTCTGTCAAGGGAGATTCTGTGCTGGTGAAAGTCACAGAAAATCTTCATAAGATCATGCTTAATAATCGGCCAACAGACTTGATAAAACTCGATAGGAAAGCCATCAGGACCAGCTGCCTTATTCTTTTCTGTCAGTTCAATCACCTTTTTAACTTCTTCTTCCGTAAAAACCACATCAAGAGCTTCATTATCTGCATCAGATACTTTTTCCTCTTCCAGCCACACATCCTGCCTTATTTTTACAGCCAAAATGGGTGTGGGCCCAAATAAGTTCTTGTAAATGCAGTAGCATGCTGTAACAGCTGAGGCGTGCCTTGTATAGTATCATTCCCATTGCGCAAGGAGAAAATGGTTTTCTTTCTCTTACGGCATTAGCAATCTGTGGAAGAATTCAGTGTTATTGTCTCCTTGTAACAGCCAATTCTCTGCAGATTTCTGTCTCCAATAGTCTTCTTCTTGATCAAACAACTCCATCAACTCGTGTTGTATCACGTTCCTCCTTCTCAATTGTTCAGGTGACAAGAAAGAATTTTCTTCTTGCACTTCAAGGTCTTCCAGTTCCAACACAAGAGCTTTTTTCTTTTGAGTCGCTGTCCTCTAACATTAGCACCCCAGCCTCTGAGATCATTCTTCACATTCTTTAGCTTCTTTTGAAATAGTTCCAGACTCTTTTGCTTTAACAGGTCGACTCCAAGCTTTTGATACTCTCAGAAGGAAAGTATCATTCTTGATCCACCTTTTATCAAACCTGAACTCTCTGTTCTTTTTTTCCCTGCCTTCCATGGTATCTAACACAATGGGGCAGTGATCAGACACATCTCTCGAAAGCTTGTGAACTGTCACCATAGGAAACAAGTGTTCCCACTCCCTTGACATCAAAAACCTGTCTAACTTCTCAAGAGTAGGAGAAGTTTGACTGTTTGACTGTTTGACCAAGTAAAACTTCCACCCGTCATGTAAATCTCACGCATTTCATACATGTTTATCACTGCATTGAAAATATCCATCCACTTTCTGTTCAACACCGGTTTGTTTTTTTCCGCAGGCGATCTGATTAGATTAAAATCTCCCAATCAACAAGGGAGAGTTTGATCACTACAAATCTGACTTAACTCAGTCACGAAATCTTCCTTGTCAGCTTCTTGTGCTGCCCCATAAACTATAACCAGCTTCCAGTTTCTGTCAATCTTCAGATCTTTCAGAGTAACTTGCACAAAAAACCTGCTACTGATAGAGTCTACAATATCAAAGCGTGAAGCACGAAAACCTCCAAGGATGCCACCCGCTCTGCCAACTGATGCAGACCATTTCCAGGAGAATAGATTCAAAGGATCAATTCTCCTAAAAAAGGCCTCAGAATAATCTTTCTTAATTGTTTCCTGTAAACCAATGAAATCTAGCTCCTGCTCTTTAATAAAATCCGACAAAAACACACTCCTACCCTTCTTTCCCACCCCTCTGCAATTTAAAGAGGCCCCTATCATTGATACTTAGGGTTTTTTCTCCTCACCCTGGATCCAGCAACACACACTCAAAGGGTGGTTGTTATTTACTTTCACCGAGGCAGCACTACAACCAGACTGTGCTCCTCCATCAATCCTGCCAGAAACTGACGGCAACCCTTCCACAATTAACTTGCGTGCGGCTTTGATACCTTTCTTCCTACTTTTCGAAATCACAGGAGTAAAGCCATCTTTGTCAACTTCTTCACCCCAACCCAACAAGGCAACTTGAACATTGTTCTCAGCTGCTTCAGCTTCTACATTAGCCTATTTAGCTACTATCTTATGTCTAGCAATTTCTAAGTCTTTAATGAAATCAATTTTTTCTAGATTAAAAGAAGCAGGATCCACACCATTTCTAGAGCCCTAGCATGAATATCATCTGAATCTAGAACAGCAAAGAGTTGTGAGAATTGAGGTTAGTACCTTCTAGGTTCCGAGATGCTACCTGACCCCTGGCCCTGTCTTCCACTCTATCATTGATGTTCTGTTGGTTAGCGAGTCTTGAACTTGCTCTAATGGGAGATGCTTCCTTTTCTGGCATTCCTGCAACATCAGGCGCAACCTGTTCAAACTCCCCCATGCTTGGATCTTCTTGTGTCGAATCTATTTCAGGCTGGGAACCATCGATCTGAAAGGTCTCATGTTCAGCTGTATTCTCATTAACAGGAAGTGCCACAACCACAGATGGGGTGTCTTCAGTGTTCATTGCAGATGAGTTAAAGTATTGTCATCTAAATCACTATCACCATAGTCAACTTTCTCTTCAGAGTCCTCAATATCTTCCATCTCAACATCTTCTCTGGTTTTATCACCTTCAGGAATCGTGTCCAGGATGCTACTGTATTGCTTGCCCAAAGTATAATGCTTGTCAGAACTTGAATTCGACAAACTATTAACAAACTGACGAAATTTAGGGTCGTTCTGCATGTCAGCAGAATCAGAAGACTCCCCCAAATCAGAAGAAATTTTGCTGGATCCGTCCACTCCATGATGCTTCACATTACGATCATCTTACAACTGTATCGGAAATGAACTGTCAGAACCTTGCATTGTACCCATGTTATTCAAACATGCCTTCACTTATCCGCAAACGAAGTAGCATTGGATGTAGAAGAAGCCCCATATTCATGCAGTGAAGTCTTGCCTTTCTCCCCCTCTGCACATCATAACCAGAACTACCTCTCTGCTGCGTGCTCTGCACATTGGATTGACCATTACCCACTTTTGGTGGTGCAGAAAGAGAACCTCCAATTTCCCCACCATTGCCATTTGTTCGTTGGCGTTTTGGAGTATGCTGTTGCCCTCCACCTTCCTGTTCAGTCTCCAGTACACCAGTGTGATTCTGAGGATTGACATTTGGATCCACCAATTCTCTGGTGTATTGAAATTCGTACAGGTCATTATCAAGCTCCCCAATTCTGGTGTTGGGAACTAATGACACATCGACACACCCAACTTTCACACGAACAAAGCCCATATTCCTCAGATAGTTTTTATCCAGAGCCAACGGCTTCCCAATGAGACTGGCAGCATAACAGACTGTTGATTTGTTTCTGTATGTCATCGGTATACCTTTGACTCTGAACCAGCATTCTTCCAGTCTACCAATTGGTACAACATCACCAGCCCATTTCTGAAGTCTGATCACAGCCTCTGGCAGGGTTTTCATGAAGAATTTCCCAAAGTGAGCCAAGTCTTCGATGCATTTGTTGTTGGGGAATCTTGTCATATATTCTCTGTCAGAAATCGTTTTCACATAGAACCGCCAATTAAACTTCATAGATTCAGCCCACACCTGAAACTCATGTTCAATATCTCTGCTGGTCACATCTCCCTGTTCAACTGTGGTATGAGCGTAATTTAGCTGTTCCAGCGGTTGCACCTCAGATTTAATAGCAGGAATCGAATAAAAGCCCTGGTCGAAGTCAGAACAACCAAAAAAAGGAGCAACATAATCCCACGGATCCCTCTCCTGACAGACTGAAATGTGATGATTCTGCCCACAACATTCACATCTACTACTTCCTCTAACAGTCAAATCAATCATGTTGTCCACCTGGTTAATCGGCACAGAACTGGGAGCAATTGGAGGTGCAGAGGACCCCAATTGCGGATCAGACTGACTATCAATCAGAGGAATTCTAGAGCTAGCAGGTTCCATCACAGGCTGTGTATAAGCAGGAGCACTAATGTTGTTCGAAGGACTCACCGATGTCAGGACTTTCTGCGAAGCAACCTGATTATGAGCATCAGATCTGGCAGAAATAGCAGTTGAATCAGAGCCTCCAGTCTGCATCTCAGGACGGTGAGCCCAACGATCACGGTTGCGCTTCGCCTCTTCTTCTTCTTCTTCTTCTTCTTCTTCTTCTTCTTCTTCTTCTTTGCGCTTCAATTCTAGCAGAGCTCTCTCGCGAGCAAGCCTCTCAGAATTGCGCGATGCCTCAGAGCGGCGCCTTTCATCCTCCAGACGGCGTCTCTCCTCATCCAGGCGACGCCTATCATCTGCGCGCCTCCTCTCTTCAGATATCCGCCTCTCCTCCTCATCCCTGCATCTGTCCTCTTCTCTCCGCCACTCCTCTTCGCGCGCATCTGCTCATCCCAACGGCGAGCGTCTTCCCTACGCTCAGCCTCTGGATCCTGACGCGGACGATACCCATAAGGTGGAGGCCTAGGGTAACTCCGCGTGGCGACCTCCGCAGAGAACCAAACCTCCGATTCATCGGAGCAGACGTCACAACCTGCGCAAACGAACGCCGATCTCCGGTCAGAAGGCCGCTCCACCGTGGTGGTGCGGGACGCGGCGGCGGTGGTGGTTTGCTCTGCTGGGGAACGAAGACTACTTTGCAGAAGCCCGATCTAGGGTTTGCTCTGAATCGCGAGGTGGGGAAAACCTTATCCAACTTCTGCATGTATCTGCTCGAGCCACCCTCTGCACTGTAGCGGTCTGGACCGCTCTATCGTGACCATGCCCGCTCGACTGTTCCGCCATTGACGGACCTTTGTTTGTACTCCGACCAACCGTAACCACGTCGCATACACGTACCAAGGACGGCATACGACGTGATGAGACCCACACCTTGCTGACGGCGTCAACTGCTGGCCCAATCATGGCGGAGTATCGCTCGAAGTGGATCACCGAGCCCATGGAAATCTCGATCCATGGCGAAGAGCCCAACAGGCCCACTCTCTCTTCAAACGAGTTGAGAAGAGAGATGCCGTGAGGCCCGCGCTCGACGAACCCTACGCGACGCGACCGCTGGTCGTCGCGCGTGCACGGGTAGAAGACGGCCTTCCAACGCCGGGAAGGTACGGGCAGCGGCGGTGGTGGCAGCGGGTGCGGTGTTGGCGGCGGGTGCGCGGGCGGAGAGGGAGGATAGGAAGAGAGAGCCATCATGTCACTCACCGATTTTCCAATTCACGTGAAAAAAATCATATGTTAAAATTTGGGATGACCCCTGGGTTCCGAAACTGTGGTGCAGAAATATTGCTACGCCTCGCAATGGCTACCTGTTGACGACAGTAAGTGAACTAATTAGCCCGATTACTGGAAAATGGGACGTAGCTTGTCGTTGATACTTTTTTTTAGAGCCTCTGCGAGAAGGGGCTGAGGATTTTAGAGCATGGCACTTGATCCGAAAGGAGTCCACTCTGTCAAAGAAGCCTATAAATTACATTGAGACACTGTGGAACGAGACAGTGGCAGAACATGCGAATCAAGCTTTAGCATTCCAGAATCTATGGGAGGAATGGAGAACGCAAATAACATGCAGTGGTGTGGGTCATGGCACCACAATTTTCTCATGCACCATTTTATAGCCAATTCTATTTATTGTTTTAACTAAACAACTCAAATCTTGCGTGTCCAGAAATAATTGTAAGGAAATGTCACACTTATTGTGAGGTGCAAAATCAGTCTCTCGCATAAAAAGTGGGGTGAAAATGAGTGACATTAGCTGCGCATGTATCTGCCTTCTTCTTCTTATTATTATTATTTTCACGAACTAGAAGGTAGTCAAGCTCCTTAATTCAAGATGGTCCCCCAGGATAACAGGGTAGGTACACTACGTCTCTACCATTACAAAAGTCTTTAAAGCAGCCTACATCTTGGAAGTCTCAGATTGCTTGTAACAGAAACATGATATAGTTTACGGCATCACGCGTCAATGAAGTTAGCTACCAGTTACTAATATATCAGTAAGCCTCTCGCTGGAAGTAGTCCTGCAGGGTAGTCCTTACTCTGAGCTGTCTTCAGCCTTGTACTTCACAAACTTCACCACTGTTGTGTTTTCAGTTCCACAATCCTTCCTTTTCCTCATGTCATTTGTGTCCATACAGTCCTGGCGACTCTGCTCATCAATGATTAAATGGTCAGCATCTGATTGGCTTATCCTGCTCTGGTTATCATTCTTGCCCTCATCATGCATCAGCTTCTCCTTAATCCTTGAACAGTTGTCTCCAAACACTTTGAACTCCTTATCTTCAAGATCTACAAGCCACTTCAGAAAGTCATGAGGTGTGCTAGCAATTCGTTCGCCGACTTGGAGATTGTCAGTGCCAGCTTCACAAATAGCCCACCAAACGAGGTAACTGGGAATGTTTGAAGTCGAGAAGGCGTTGATATACGACATTGCTCTCTCCCTGTCTTTTTTGCGGCTGGCATCATTGATGATGGCATCAACAGTTATAACCAATCTTGACACAAAAATGGGAAAAAGAGAACTATCATCTTGATCAACTTTAGCTCCACCGAGGACTGGATAATCCAAGATCAGAGCATCATAAAGGACATCTCTCACCAAGATTTCATCAGCAGCACTCAATGGTGAATAGACAGGCAGTGGATAGTTCACGAGCATGTTCAGCAGTACTCCGACGAATTGCTGGTTCTGGGTGTCCCGAATAGAGTCAACTGCCAAGGTCCTTAGCTCCTTGTGCAGCTCAGAAGGTTGCTCCCCTGCCGCACCCTGCACCTTGAGGTAGAGCCTGAGCAGGACCGCCTCGGCCACCACCACCCCGGCGAGAAAACTGACGCTGCAGCCTTCCTTCTTGAGCTCCTGCCTGGCCTCATCCCCGACAAGCGGGAAAAGCACCTGGAACGGGCACATATCCGTCGAAATCCGCACGCTACACACCTTGACCAGCTGCTCGAAGACTGGCAAAACCCTCCCTGCATCGACGTCGTCGACCTCGCCTCCGGCAGGGCGCCTGCTGCAGCTCCTGATGTATGTGAAGACAGCCTCGACGAGTGCCTCTGCCTCAATCTTCATGTCGGGCTTGGCGGAGTGGAAGATCTCGGAGATGACGGGAGCGAGGAGCGCAAGGGGCTTTGCGGCGGAGGGGGAGGAGGCGGTGAAGGCGGAGAGGAGGTCAAGGATGTGACGTAGGTCGTGGGGGGCGCCGTGGAAGATGACCGCGGAGAAGAACCAGACGGCCTCGAGGGGAGGGTCCGAGTAGGTGCTAAGGACTCGGGAGAAGAGATATCGGAGTCTGGTGAGGTCCGGGTTGGGGTCGGCGGAGACGGTGGCAAGGAAGCGGGAGGTGGTGTGGCGGAGGAGGGACTCGAGACTGGTGAAGTAGCAGACGGAGGGGATGTCCGCCAGTACACCGTCAGCCATTGGAGCCAGAGAGCTGTTGGGATTCGCCCGGAGGTTCATCGTGCCGTTCTTTTTTCTCTTTATATCTTCCCAATCTCACGGTACAACTTGTTACAAAACGCAGCCCATGGTCGTGCTTATATACACGCACCAAGGCCTATTCCAACTAGTACTCGTACCAAACTTTCCTAAGTAACCTAAACCGACTTGTACATTGTGCCAACCTGGCATGGCTAGGCCCAAACAATCGGGCCACCATTGCTCTGCTCTGCTGCACTGGGTTCCTGACGCGGCGACGGCGCGACTGCCCTAACCCTCCGACGCCCAACGCCGGCGGCCGCCCCCTGAGTCCACACAGGACCTACCGGCGGCCCCCACACTAGCCTGCCCCGCCCTGTAGCTGCCGTCCTCGCCATGCGCCGGCGCGACAAGTCATCTCCTGCCGGCCGCCGCTGGTAAGCCCCTTCCGCGATTCCCCCATAATGACTGTGGAGTTGTCTGATCCCAGGAATGATCCTCATAATGAATTGTTTTTCTTTCGATTGATTGTTCCCGCTTTTGATAAGCCTACATTATAAAACGGTTGGAATCCACATTGTGGAGACCGACCGGTGGTGGGTTAGTAGATGAAAAATTGCAAACCATGCGGCATAAGTAGATGAAAAAAATGAGTTGGCGGTTTCCAGATCCATAACGTTTTCCCAAAGACCTACCAGCAAGGAATCAATCATTTTGTCCGCGTGAGCTGAGAGATTCAGTACTTCCTTGGACCACAGCATAACGACACCGTCTATCTGGTCCGGTGCCACCTCAAGGAGGGCAGTTTGCAAGCCTTGCAGCTCACTGAAGAGGGAATATATGATTCTTTTCATGTCCTTGAAGTCCTTATGCAGGTTGTTGCCGTCGAGGAGGTCGAAAAGCTTGGACAGCACAGGGGCAATGCCAGCCGTTCTCAGATCGACTGACTGTGTCTCATACTTCACGGGATTTGAATTGTGATAAGCTAGCGCTCTGGCGTAACTGTTAAGATCGAAGTAAAAGAAAGATATACAAGTCTGCATATGTTAAATGAAAGAACAATTGCCATTTATAATGGAACGATTGCCGTTTGTGAGCAAAATGGAAGTTAGTACCTGCTGTCAACTTGCTCATTCATTTTTTCCTCCGAATTTTCTGTCTTATTTTCCCTTTGTTCTAGAGTCTCTGATTGTTTTTTCTGAGTTATCGATGTTTGCTCCTTTTTTGCTGAATTCTTGAATGTGGAAAGGACAAACACTAAAGTCATGTTGTTGCACGGAAAAATATATCTTCGATGGATGCATGGATATACCTGACCACCGCCTATAGCTGAACTTTCGGCAGCATCAATCTCATTGAGTTCATCAACAATATCCGTAATGGTAGGTCTTTTCTCCCGGTTAAACTCCACACACCTTAATGCTATTTCAGTGCATCTCTTTACTTGCTCCGACGAATGCGACGGCATTGTTTCTTGCAGCCGTTTGGCCCAGTTTTCACGTACCTGCAAAGTTTATTGTTTAAACAGAATGACGGAAGATGACATGCACACACGCAAATGACCTCGGAAGGCCTGTGTGGATCGTAAAGGACCTCTAGAGCTGTTTTACTTACACGCTCAATGAATTCCTCGGAAGGCCTATGTGGATCGTAATTTCGGTAGCCCTCCTCTCCTGCTATTACACGTATCATGACGACACCCAAACTGTTTGTGAGATTTTATTCTGACCGACGTACTCCGGCGCCATATATCCGCTGCATGCACGATAGCAAATAGGGTTCCTTAAATGGGAAATCGATTACCTTTAACTAGTACGACCATTCTTTGCAGTAAAAAGTACGATAATACTCCCTCTGTTTTATATTCTTTGCTTTCTGAGTTTAGTCAAAGTCAAACATTGTCAAGTTTGACCAAGTATTTAGAAAAAAATATCAACATCTATAATTTAAAATCTATATAATTAGAATCATCAGAAAGTATATTTTTATATTATATGCATTTGATATGATGAATGTTGATATATTTTTTCTATATTCTTGGTTAAAATGAACAAAGTTTAACTTTCACTAAATCCAAAATGCAAAGTATATAAAAACGGAGGGAGTATTAAATTCACAGAAATCTTAATAACCTGAAAGGATGGATCCAGCGACATTGTTTTCCAGAGTACTTCTGTACTAATTGTTTTCACATGGGGCCAACACATGTTATGTATCAACTTACCGTGTTCCTGAAACATCATTTTTTGTGGAATACGTTTGTATTGACCCAGAAGGCAGTCTTGATATACCAAAATCGCCAATTTTGGGTATCATGTTCCTATCCAGCCATATATTATCCGGTTTTAAGTCTAGATGATAGATTGTTTTTTCAGATCCTGTATGAAGGTACTTTAATCCTTCACAAACGCATTTCATTATGTTGTAGCGTGAGCACCATTCAAGTCCGCATGATTCATCTGCATTTTTTAGATAAGGGGGTGCGGATCCCCGGCCTTTGCATCCAAAAGACGCACACAGCCATCCGCAATTATTTAAACATCCAAGAATACAAGTTTACAGTTCAACGGTCACATAAAGTGGCTACAAAGATCAACCAGCGAGAAATACCAGAAATTTTATCCGTCGGGCTTCCACCCTGCATGTACTCTAAGCAGAGTACTTTTTCTTCCCTAGAAGCGAATATACCTTTCCCGTCGATCTCCATAAATATATTCTGTGTTTCGTAGCAGTATCCAACTAAGCGTATAAGATTTGGATGTTGGACCCGAAAAAGGTTCATAAGCTCACTTTTAAACAGAGCTTCGTCATTACTAAGTTTCTTCCCTGATGAATCAAAACGATTGTGAAGTTTCTTGACAGCAATCACTTCCCCATTCTCCAGTACTCCCTGTTAATTAAATATTTGGTCAATTTGGCACATGTGTTCTTACAAATATAAAAGATGTAAAATGTAAGGGATAATAATCATACCATGTAGACTACTCCAGATCCACCACTACCAATTTCACGCTCCTCTGAAAAATCATTTGTAATATCTTTTAACTCCTTGAATGAAAACACCCGTATATGTTGTAGCCCCACGTTGTCCATGGACTCTCTATCTCCTTTTATGAGTGACTAGCTTCGAAGCCCCGTCTATAGCTGATAACCTGGAAAACGTCTCACGTAATATTAGATGCGCATACCACATATGAATAAAACTTTACCAACTGAACACTTGGCTTAGGGCGACTTTTTTTGGGCTGTTGCTTATGCATAAGCCAGCTTATGTATTGTGTTGGGGAGAAACTGCGGTGGGTAGAAGTTGTTAGAAACTGACTGAAAACTTCTTTTGAGCCTATGAAGTCTTCCCTTATTTGCTATGTTGAGTTGTGAAATATCTCTAATGCCCCTGAATTTGATATATGTGCTAAATAAAGGCAGATGATAGTTAAAAAATTAGACAGTGCTACATGTGGAACAACAAAATCTTATCTTGTCATTTTTAGGCAATACATTCGTTTTACTGCATCTAGATAGAGCTGCATGCGTCCATTAAAATAAATACTGCAGGTTTACATATCATACAAACCATTGCTCTGGCAGATAAATTTGTGCTGATTGCTAACATGAACAAATCAGTAAGAAGTTGCATCTGGCACTAGTTGAAACAATTATTGGTTGGGATTGTCATACACCTTGTCGCTAACAATTCTGCCATATTGTTTACCAAATAGATCACTGACAGAAAGAATTGTTGCAATCAATTGTCGCCATTGTCATGTTTGCTAGAAAGCTGACAACAAATAGATCATAGTCCGTGTTTGCTAGAACTGACAAATACCAAGTAGACCAGAGTCACAGAATTAGATGACCAAATACAGTTTGCATGCATGCAAATGCTCAAAGGCGATGCCAATGGCATGCTCTGCGGTCTCTGCACTCGCCTCCTCACCTCCTCATGCATGCGGTGGCACCTGTACCAGAGGAAGATGAAGCCAAGCACCTTGTAGCCGACCACGACGACCAGGTTGGGGAAGTCGCTGTCGGCAGCTTTGGAGACGCGGCCGACTGCTGGCCGTGGATGGACTGGAGAGACGGGACCGGAGTGTGGAGCGGCGGGCGAGCTGCCAGAAGAGCGGGTGGAGTGTCGGCGGCGGGCGACGGGGTGGAGCAGCTGGCGGTGGAAATCGGTCCGGGCGAGTGGGATTCGGCGGTGGGAGAGCGGTGGCGGGGGTGGGAGAGCGAGCGGTGGAGGTCGGGCGAGGGTCGAGCTCCGGGCATATATAATTTTTTTGCAGGGCGAAAAAGTAGTTAAATCGCGCTAGGCGCCTGTTTTGTTTTAGCAGAGGCGCTATAATTCAGCAGGCGCGGTACAATGCAGCGGCGCAAGCAGCCGGTGCTACACTAGTACAGAAACGTACATTAGAGCCGGCCCCAGAGAGTCATCTCAGCCGGTTAAACTGTCCGTCTCCGTGAGGGGGTCTCTAATGTATGCTCCATTAGAGGCAGCATCCTTGGGCCGGCTGTAATGACTCCTCACCTCAGACGGCCAGGAATTGCAACCGCTTGTAATACAGAGACGGCCAATCTAAGCAGCCATATGTAGACATGACTAATCAGAGACGTGAGTAAACGCTGGCCGTCGCACACCCTGTGGGGTCCGACGCATCCCTCTGGCGTATATTCGTTGCCTCCGGGAATATATCCGGGGGTCCAACTTAGTGACGCAAAATAAAACAGAATATTTACAACAACCCGGCCGGTTTTAGCCAGCTAGTTATACAAATAGCATAACCTCTATCATTACTGAAATCAGTTATACAACACGTACATATAGAAAATGTTCAGGAAACTAGCTAAATGATTGTTGAAAAGTGCATTTTCATGCCAACAAACTACCTAGAAAATTGATCAACAATCTAGATGAAATATTGTTTTATATGATCTGCATCTCAATCATGATATCCAAGCTTAGGTGATTGGTTTTCCTCATAATGATCAAAACAGGTTCATTGATCTTAAAATGCTTGCCTTCAATGAAATTCTTCCACCCAGCTTGTCAAACTCAATGTGGCCATCATGTTTCTTGTTGTACCTAATGGTTGTGACGGACCCAGCTGCTCCAAGTCGTAGTCCAGCTTTGCCATGAGTTGGTAAGCCAGCGTCTTGCATTATGATATTAGGTAGTTCCTGCGCATAAAGGACAACATATACAGTACTGTATTAACTTAGGAAAGAGGCATATATACCGGGTAAAGAGGTAAAGAGGCAGTTCTTCTAGAATTTTTACTTTGCAAAGAGGCACATACCATATCATGTCTCTTCAAATTTCTGGTCGTCAAACGGGTCACAAAAGGAACACCAACATCGGCTGTCACGGGAAGAACCTGAACCAGGCGGTTGTTCTCATCTGTCTTCAGATGAACTCTTCGGGAAACTATGTAACAACTGGCCTCTTCGTCGTCACTCCCAACAGAACTCTCAGAACAACAGGCAGAACTTTCATAATCCTCCTCATTGTGCTCTTCATTGTTGCCATCTTCCAGAAAGGCAACATATATCATGGGATTCGGTACTGCAATAGTAAAAACAAGCAGCACTACTCCCTTGTGAACAAAATTGGTGTTCCGGACGAACTGTTCCCATCCTAAGCCATGCAAGCGGGTCATCCTCTGTCCTTTGGTAACATAAACGGTGTATGTTTTCTCAAGAGCACGAAACAACATAGTGTCGCCTACTACCCGGTTGAACGCTTTCCGACCGTTGCACGGTACTACCTGTGCAAAACAAACATGATATATAAGCCGTATTATACAGTACTATGCAACAGAAACACGTTAAACAATATTAGAAGTTGGCGTCCTCTTACGAATGACTTGTTGTGACGACTCTCAGCTCGGAGCTGAACACTAAAATTGGATCCACTGAGGAAGCTAGAGCACTCGTGCTCGCATATTGGGCATGCCATTTCCTGTTAATTCATTAAGTTAACACATGTGCATAACGAATTCCTATATCATAGCAATTCAAGCTAGTTTTCAAATAAATAAATGTGGGCATCACAAATTCGTTACACATGATATGCAAACCAAGAAGATATCTAATTGAGAACTAATTAAAACTAGACAACATGCAGCACGAATTCCTAAAATGCGCAACAAATTTCTAAAATAAATTGAAAACTAGGGTGGGCGAGATTTCGACAAGATGTGCAGCAAACCGAGGAGTGACGTACGGCGGCAGGAAGGCGCAGCGACGGGGGCCGGCGGCGGACCGGCACATCGACGGGGAACGTCGGCGGGAAGCCGCAGCCGCGGGGAACGGTGGCGTACCATCGCATCTAATGGGAATGGCGGCGGGGAGTGAGGCCATGAGGGGGTGAGGGGAACAGCGGTGGGGAGCCGGGAAAGCGAGGGGAACGGCGGCGGGGAAGGCGGGGAGTGAGGGGAACGGCGGCGGGGAATGCGGGGAGTGAGGGGAACGGCGGCGGGAGGCGGGGAGTGAGGGGGTGGCGGCGGGGAGGAGGTGAGTGAGGGGTGAGGGAAACGGCGGCGGGAGGCGGGGAGTGAGGGGGGTGGCGGCGGGCGAGGATTTGGTGGGGAGGTGGGCGAGATTTCGATTTGTGGCGTGGCGGTAAGAGGGGAAAATTTCACCCACCATTATCGATTTTGAACCCGAATTTTTTCACTTTACCGCCAGTTATTCACAGTCCGCACCATCCGGATATGTTTGTTCACTCTGAGATTTACCAAAATAAAAATTTCTTACAAAACATTCAAACAAAAGTGAAGATATATGATTTATGCGTCCTAATTAATGTTACACTGAGTTGTAGACGGAGAATTTTAGGTTCATATACCGAAGATAATTTATCAGGTAGTAGAAAACTTGTAGCTTACACGGGAAAGGGATGGTAGTATAACGATGATGTGTTCTTCTTTGCAGCTGTGTATTTTCCATCCGTTCCACAATATAAGATTTTTTAGCCCTTTTCCACATTCACATGCATAAGACACATTTTATTATATGTGTGCATTCTTCTTAGTATGAATGTAGATATGCATGTGTGTAAACCTTACATCTACATTATGGAACGTAGGGCGCGAGTACTTTCAAATTATGAGCAATTTTAATGGTTTCAGATAGTGTGCTCATAGAGTTACCATTATACAGATTATTCATCCATGTACATCAATATAGAAGAAATAGTTGTTCGGTATATTAAATTAGTAAATACCTGGATCATAATCGGACCCTCCGGATATTAAATTAGCAAACATATTGATTTCGCTCAATATACCGACGAATAGATTATACGGATGCATAAATATAGCTCAGAATTTATCACGTATATTGCAAATATACGTAAAAATATATCAAAACTTGATCTTTCGATACATTTAAACGTCCGTACCCTCCGGCTATTAGAAATGGATGATCAGATCGCATGGATGTCGCCCTGCGCAGGCTTTGACCACATTTTTCCAGTGTGAATGGCGCAGTGTGTCCGAACCTCCGGATAAATGCCTCCGGGTCCCACCGGAACCGAGGCCGGTCGTCGAAGGGCCCGAGATTCCCCTCCGGACTTGTGAGCTTTATTAAATGCGGCGTCGGACGGTAGAAATCCATCCCCTCCGAGATTCCCCTTCACCTTGAGCAAACCCTAGCCGCCTCCATCCATCCGCCTCTCGCCGGCCAATCCAAGATCCGCCGCCGCGCGCATCATGCCTCGCCGCCTGGCCACGACCCACTCGAAGCTCACGCGTGAGCGCTACGCCGCCATTGCGGCTGAGATGCGCGCGGCGGCCAACATCCCAGATGCGGCGGAGACATTGGCGGCGGCAATGGCGGAGGTTGTGGGGAAGATGCGCCCCACCGACTATATTACACTGGTCTTCACCATAGCGAAGGTCGTGGCGGACACCATGGTGGAGTTCTTGGCGGTCCGCGCTGGCCGCAAAGGCATGCCGGCGCGCCTGGCCGTGGCGGCGGCAGATGGTGGCGCGCGCATGGTGGAGAGCCAGGCTTCGGCGGCGGGCAATGGCGGCCAGGTCGTGCTGGAGAGCCAGGCATCGGCGGCGGGCAATGGCGGCCAGGTCGTGCTGGAGAGCCAGGCCTCGGCGGCGGCCTATGGCGTCGCCGCGCCGGCGGCCATGGTGCTCGCCCGTCTGGAGGCCGTCAAGGTAGAGAACCGCGTGGCCTGGCAGCAAATCCAGGCCTAGCGCGTGGACGCCGCACTCATCGGGCAGATGAGGGCCGACCCCGCCCTTGTGGAGCAGAACCGCGACATCGTGGTGGCCGCGGCCGCGGTGCGCGCGGCGGCCGCTGGCGAGGACGGTCAAGACGGCGACTCCGATGAGGACATGCCGGACGCCGATGCGGGAGAGGACGGCGACGACGACGATGACGAGGGCATGCCGGCGGCCTTCTATGAGGACTACATGCCCGACTCCGATGAGGACATGCCCGACCACGAGGAGGGCGTGTGTGAATCCTCAATCGAGGATGACGTCTAGATCTTCCTACCCACCTTTCGTTAATTTAGACCGATCGATCATCGAGCAGTCGATCTATTAGTAGTACATTTTGCTAGGATAGCTAGCTTTGACCTACCCAGCTTTCAGTCCCGTTGTTGATACGTATAAAACCTATGTATAATTTTAGTTTATTTCATCATTCTTTTATATTGTTGCTACATGTTTTATTATGATTGAATATTATTTTGTAGCATATTACTTGACTAACATGTTGCTGTAGTGTCAAGTGTCACACGGCCTCGGGCACGGGTCCCACTCGAGTGGGCGCCCCGGGCACCACATCTTGACGCCTATAAATTCCTTTTAACCCTAAGAAGTTTGGGAACTGAAAATATTTTGCAAAACAAGATACAGAATCGCCGCCATTGCGGAAACCCTACTTCGAAGGTCCTAGTGTCCTCCTGACGCCTCTTAGTTGCCTATAAATTCCTTTTAACACTAAAAAGTTTGGGGACACACCTTTTTTTTGCAATACATAATCGCCACCATTGCGGAAACCCTAGTTTGAAGGTCCTAGTGTCCTCTCCTGGCACCCTGTCGGACGGGTAAATCATCGCTGGAGGTATCTACACCAACCTTGTTGCCTGCATGCCGATGCGTGAGTAGTTCATCCTTACACTACGCGTACATAGCAGTACCTAACCGATGATATCTCCTCCTTGTTCTTCAACACAACGATCTCGTGAGATGCCTAAGATGATCGAGATTCTTCCTACGTAATTGCTCTTATGGTTGTGTTTTCTGGGATAGGATGAATTGAGATGTTATGTTCAGATTGTGCATGTTTATTATTGGGTTTCTTTTTCATGCCCTACTTCGCTTAGTTTTCCACGGTTGTTCCCTACTCACACATGGCCAAACGGGGCATTTCCCTCGGGTCAACCCCTTTGACTGTTAAGGAAGTCTCTGATGTGTGGGCCCAGCTAAGTGCAAGCACCTGTGCGCACCCATGTTGCCTGCCGTCCCCATTTAAAACTTACAAGTGGGACCAGCGGAGGAGTGCTTGCATGTAGCCGCGCGTCCATGCTGCTCGTCGTTCCCGAAATTGCGCGCCTTGAATCGCGTGCCCTTCCTGGACGACAAAACGCTGCCTCGCCGGCCATGCTGCTGGTCTGGCCACGCATCTACTCCGCCTTCTTCCCGTCTCTCTTGCCTAGCTAGTCTGTCCGGGCACACGGTGAGTCTGGCGAGCCGAATCAGTGCCCCCTCCTTGTCCAGAAGCAGATATCTAGAAAAGGAGCCATTTTCCTCTCCCACCGCGACCAAGCAACCCACTGATCTCCTCTTCCTCTCCTTGCCACTCTCGCCCCGGTCCTCTAATCTTTGGGTTGATCTTTTCATGGCTCGTGGTGGTGACCGCTCCAATCCCAAATCGAATCACCGCCACCACGCCAGCTTTTCTTCGTTTCTTCAGTCGAGTGAGGGCGGCGGCAGGAGAAGAACCCTGGGCGCTCGAGCACCACTCCTCCGAGCTCCAGCAGGGGCGGGGGCAGCTTTGATGTCCGTCGGGCCATTGCCACTAGAAGAAATATGAAGTTTTACCACGGGTCAGTTTCGTGGTAGAAAAGGCCGGTTTTTGTGGCTAAAAAGCTTTCGCCACGAGGAGGTACCGTGGGGATGTTGCGTGACTGATTTATTAATCACGGCGGCGATATTTCGTTGTAGATAGTCCCGTCATCAACCACAAACGTGTTGCCGTGGCAAAATAATCTAACGGAGACGTGACAAACGACGTTATCTCTTTTACCACGGTGTAGAAACCGTGGTAGATGCCAGACCCACCTTAGGCCTGCTGTTATTACCAATTTATTTTTCAAGGGATTTTATGTCCGATCCTATAAATTTGTTTTTTTTACGGCCGATCCTATAAATTTGTGAAACCCCTATTGTGTAAAAAAAAAACCCGGCCCGTTACTGGTGCCTGGCCTCGGGCTGGCCCGAAAAATCGCGGCCCGATGGCCACCATTGTTTGTGCTGCACTCTGATCCCTAACCCCCGGCGCGGCGACGGCGCGACTGCCCTAACCCTCCGACGCCGGCGGCCGGCCCTTCGCCCCCTGAGTCCACACAAGACCCGGCTGGCCCCCACACTAGCCTGCCCCTCCCTGTAGCTGCGCGTCCTCGCCGTGCGCTGGCGCGACAAGTCGTCTCCTCTCCTGCCGGCTGCCGATGGTAAGCCGCCCCATCCGCGATTCCCCCCATGGCTGTCTCCATCCATCAAACCATCCCGGTTGATTTTCATTTCCCAGGCTAAATTTTTTTACGGCAGCAGCAGGTCAGATGCTGAGCAGAGTGGATTTGTCTTACGCTCTTTATGCTCGTACTTAATCCTAGCATCATAGTTGTTCATCCATGTTAATATTGCGGGTCTCATTCGCGAGCAAAATCTAGGATATTATTAGCACTAGGATCTTAATCTGACTTAAACCTGATGTATGTTAAATTGTTGATCCTTTTACATCTTATACTCACTGAGAACGTATCTAGTAAGCCCGGACTCTGGAGTACACAACTTGAAATTTTCTAAGCAAGCATGGTGAGAAGAGCCAGACCGTAAGACTTTTTATGGTTTCAGGTGATGGTAGCTTGAAATCCTCAAAGGCTACCAAAGTGGCTGATGTCAAAACTAAAAGGCTCTTTATTACAGGTAAAGGGCAAACTATTTTCTCTATGCAATTATTTGTTTATTTATTTTGAAACAACAATTATTTGGGTTACATGTCTACGCATTTAGCTTATTTGGTTAACCCTATCACTTACACTTGGATGATACCCTCTGCCTTGCTCTTAAGTAGCTTTTTGTCTCTTTTTCTTTCAAAGGCAAGTTCAGTCAGTAAACCGTATGTCTAATTTTCTTAATACGGCCGAAATCAAACTAGTGTGAATTAGACAACTCGACCCAATTTGAGGTGTAGTGTTGAAATTAAAACCTGCCAAGCACCACTTAGACATGTTGGTTCAATAGAAAGCAAAGTCAGACAGAAATAAGCGAACCTTGGACACTTGGTCAGATCATAAACTTCTAGTGCTCTCTTTTGTAAGACAAGAAACAGTTAATTGTGATAACTAATTTGCAGTGTGGTAAAATCAGCTATATTTTGATAGTGCTGTCACTAATTTGGTCTAATTTGGCAGGCTTTCATTTTATACATCTGAGAAAACTCTGAGGGAGGCCTTTGAGCCTTTCGGTGAGCTGGCTGAAGGTTTGTAATAGGCAGCTGTTGCAATTGATGTTTTGTGGAAAACCTGATTCTGTCCCTGCAGTGTGCAATTGATGTCGATGTGTGCAGACCTTTATGTACACTGATGGAGTCTGCAAGGAGTGAAGCCGATGAGCTCATTGCCGATTATGTCCCCGATTGTCTCACGCCCTCGCACACCAATTCTCGATCTTTCCAGAACGGGCCGAAGGGCAGTATGATTCCCGGGGCTCCAGCAGGTGTATCTGCTTCAGTTGGCGGTATTACAGAGCAGGAAGCCATGACAGATTTTGCACCTGAGGAGGCTCCTAAAGAGCCGATGCTAGGCATGACGTTCGAATCTGATGAAGCAGCAAAGGCTTTCTATAACGAGTACGCGAGGTGCCTCGGGTTCCCCTTCCGTGTTGGCAGGTCTCGCCGTTCCAGGGGCGCGGTTGAGGTTCTCGTCATGAAGAGGTTTGTCTGCTCGAGGGAAGGCGTATGTACCAAGAAGAACCCGTCTTCGTCATTGGCTGAGGGGACAAAGAAGCGCGAGAGGATGTCTATGCGGGATGGTTGTAGTGCTATGATGGAGGTGGTCAGGGAATCAAGCCATTGGGTTGTTTCCAAGCTTGAAACGGCTCACAATCATAGTCTTGGCGCCTGTAGCACTAGCAGCAGAGTTGGGTATCTCCGTGCTACAGGTTCGCTCGATGTCTCCGATAACATCACCATGATGGGGGGCTCAGGTGGGCCGCCCTTTCCGAGGCAGAATGTTCTTGGGGAAACCGGAGATGCTCAGGTTCTTCTTGATTATCTGAAGAAGATGCAGGCCAATGACCCTGCCTTCTTCCATGCCATACAGGTGGACAAGAATGGCTGTCCTTTGAATGTTTTCTGGGCCGATGCTAGAGCTAAATTGGCTTATCAGCATTTTGGGGACGCTGTTACGTTCAACACAACGTACAAGAAGAACAAGCATATGAGCCCTTTGTTACCTTCTCAGGAGTCAATCATCATCTTCAGCCTGTTCTGTTTGGATGTGCATTGCTTATGGAAGAGACTGAATGCTCATTTGTTTGGCTCTTTGAAACATGGTTTACAGCAATGAACATGAAGGAACCATGCTCGCTAGTTACCGACCAAAATCGGGCCATGAAAGCCGCAATTGGAAAGGTTTTTCCACATACCTGTCACCGTTTCTGCAAGTGGCTTATTTTGAGTAGAACCAAGCAGAGGTTAGCTCATAAGTACTCAGAGCATCCTACGCTAAGAGATGAGTTGGAAAGCTGTGTTATTAGGTCTGAAACTATCGACACATTTGAGACAACGTGGATGTCAATTCTTGATACTTATGACCTGAGAAAGAATACATGGCTTCAAACAATATACGTTATCCGCCAAAAATGGGTTCCTTTGTACCACATGGATACATTCTGTGCAGAAATATCTAAAGCACATAAATTGGAAACCATGAATGATTTCTACAAGAAACATTTCAGTACGAAGGTAACGCTGGAAGTTTTTCTAACTCAGTTCGATTTGAGCATAGAAAGCCGTTATGAGGAAGAAGCAAAAGCAGATATGGACACTTCTTTAAATTTGGTAACAACAAAGACTGCATCACCAATAGAAAAGCAGGCAGCATGTACCTACACCAGAGCAGTTTTCTGTATATTTCAGGAGCATTTTACAGAGTCTTTGGGGTATATTATTCGGAAAACTAAAGATGGCTGCACAAGTAAATACAACATCATGAAAGATGAGGATTCATCAGATACATTCTGTGTAACTTACAATGCATCCACTAAGATGGCCAAATGTAGTTGCAAGTACTTCGAGTTCTCAGGTATTTTATGCCGCCATATTCTTGGAGTCTTCATAATAGTTGATCCACATCTACTTCCACCTGATTACTTTTTGAGGCGCTGGACACGGAAGGCCAGAGATGATTTCTTATTAGACTACAATGGTGATAACAATCACGAGGATGCTTGTCAGTCCATTATGAGCCGTTATGATGTCCTATGTGCGGATGCCATCAGATGTGCTGAGAAAGGATCTGGATCAGAGACGGTCTACAAATCAGCAAAAGATATCTTGCAGAAGGCATATGAAGAGATAATTGCTTATGAAAGAAATCCAGTTCGGGCATCACAAAGGGATACTATAAACATCAACGACGATGTCATGATTGATGATGTTTTCTCACAGATGATACCATGACTGATCGGTCATTGCCAGATTCTTGACGAAAGGTACGCTTAATTTTAAATTTAATGAAGTTGTCACGAGAATCATATTTTTATCACTGCTGTTAATTATAGAAGAGCAAGGTCTGTAGTCGGTTCTTGTGGTGGTTCCTTTCGCTTATTTGATCAAATGAGTCATATGATACTTTTATTGCTTTATACTTTTACCTTCTGCTAAATGTTAAAATTCCTAATTTGAAGAAAGAAAACAGGTTTGGATCGTAATTTGAATTTTGTAGGTGAAGATAATGTTGCTCATTGAAACTTTACTGCTTTCAGTTCTCTTTTCTTCTGTTCACCGACAATATCACATCAAAAACATTATTTCCGATTTAAATTTATGCAAAATTTTCTTATCAAAAGCAAGCTTTGCAACAACAATGCATTTTGTTTGCCTTTTCAGGAGATTAATCTGCCGGGCCAGTTTCTTAGTTCCTCTCGGTCTCCCTAAATGTATTTTCTGCATAGTGCTGGTGGTTGCAGTGCAATTACTCTCCTGTTAATTGGTTTGAGAATAGCATGTGGCCCAAAACTGAAATGGGCTCCTATGAATGGTTATGAAAATGATCATTAGCACACTGCAGGGTTGTCTTCATGCTACATAATTTTTCCTGCCTAATGAAAATGTTTTGTTTGAACATATTATATTCTTTGCTCGAATGGTTGTTAGCATGCTGCTGACTGTATGGCTGTATCTGCTTAAGGTTGGTAACGTATACTTCCATCTAGTGTGGGTACTTCAGTAATATATTTCTTTTCACATGTGCTCTTCGTACCTAGAACATACTGTTGCTGTAACAGATTGTTGAGTGTCTTACTACATTGCATAAGGATAAATTTATACTTTGTTTTGATGAAGAACAATAGAAAAAGCTGTTGAAATTGGTGTAGGAAAGGCGGTGAAATGTTGTTCTCAAATAGTGGTTGTGGACTTGTGGTTCTATTAATTGTCAATTTAAACAAAGAAAAATATATGTATTCATAGGGTAGATTTCAGGAGTGTTATATGAAGGTGACTATTTCGTACGCCATCCCTTCTTTCCAAATGTGGTTCTAGTTTCCAGCAACAGTGTGAACGGTGAACATACTTATTTAATTCATACAATGATGCATGCTAAAGAAAAATTAGTTTAAATACAGCATTGTTGGGGGATATATTTTTTCTTCTGAATGATTTCAAATGTTATGAAAATGTGCAACATATAACTCTTGTAATGATGGTTGGAGCTGGACCATTACATCCAGTTAAATTTCCTGTATATATGTTGCACAGAATTGGCGCAGCAGCTATATGGCATGGATTTAATTCAGAACATCCTCTGAGATTGTCAACTTTCCTCTTGAGGTCAGCACATCTATTGCCTATGAGACTCGTGTGAAAATTATGGACCGTGGAACTGTTGGTGTGTCTTCAGCTAATTCAGCAAGAGCTCTTATGCAATGATAAGCAGCAAAAAATAAACCAGTACATTCTGTGGCAATGCAATGCTACTAGAAGGTGGCGATATGTATTTGTTTTCTGGTTGTGTCATTGGTCATGAAATGATTCTGCAAACTAAAGTTGGCTTCTCTCCGACATGTAGCTTATAGTAGTGAGAACTCCAATCAAATTCCTCTCACGCTGTTGCCTAGAAAACTCTCCAATTGGCTGATTGTGGGAATTTCTTTGCAAGTGTCCCCGGATGTCCGGTTGCGTAGAGAACCTCACATCCTTCACTGAAGATGCATCAGTGCCAGGGTAAAACATCCATTCCAGGCAACATTTGGCGCAATAATCTTTTCCACTAGAGTATTTGGAAATTCAGAATTTTCCAGACCTAGCATCAGTCGGTGGAGTAATGGCAGTTGCAAAAATAAAGGAGGTAGCGATATTTGGGTGTCCAAACTTAAAGGAAGCAGAGCATATCATGAGGATAAGCCGAAGGTACGTGTGCTAGCACTTGTTTTCTTCAGGCCGTTACTCTATGTTTGTCTGAAATTTCCTGCTCACTATGATGACAAATTTATGACCTGTTCAAAATCGTCAGTATTTAAACTATAGGCTTGACTACGAATTTTTATAAAAAAACACGTTGGTTCAAACAAAAAAAGTATATATTACTAAACCAGTAACTTATAGTGGATTTAGTCAAATTCATATCGCCAATGACGGTAATTGTTTTCCTAGGGAACAGAGCGAGTATGTACTAAAGAAAACACGTTTAGGCTGTATGGCATCTTATTTTGGCGGGTAGTCTTTATTACTAGGAAGAAAAGTATACATATTATGTATGGTATCTCAGAACTCTCCTTTTTTGGCCAAGTTGCTTTACTGACCATGCTATGTTCTCTAGGGAGGTCTGAATGACAAGTGAGCTGGAACCAAAAGCTGCTTCCGTCAGTTGTTCAATCCATCAGCACTGAAGCTGAACTTATTGTTTCAAATACTTTGCCACAGCTTGTGATTGAGTTGCAACTGTATGTTGTAACGTCAGTGAAGAGAGTGTTGCGATTTCTATTATTTGTCGAATAAGTGAGGGTAACACGTGTGTTTGTGTAACTTTGTGTGCCGAGGATGAGATCAGATTTGCTCAATCTATTTCATATTATAGTTCTTATTTTGTGGAGAACTTATGGCATGTATAACTATCCTATGCTCTAATACTCGGACTCAAATCTCTGAACTGATGCTTGGACTGAAGTGACACTTGTTCAGACTGATGCTATGAACAGGTACACCCCTTGAGCCTGAACTAGTCAACAATGAACGCCTGAAGAAAAGTTTTTGTTTTCTTCAGAGACATGATGGTACATTACTGGGCTTTCTTTGGCTGCAAGGCAAAACAGCCAGCAGGATTTCATAGATTTTCAGGATGAGGTATGTAGTGCTAAGTCCGGAAGATGGAAGGCCCGAGGACAATGAGACATGATGCATTCCTTTGATTGTCCCATTGTCCTAGAGGTGCCGACAGCACTGCTAACAGGGTTACCGCCGCCAAAGGTGTTAAAAAAACTCATGTGGGTTAAAACCTGAGCAAGACCGCTTCTATTGGCATGCCTTTCCCTATATCGAATGACAGGAACTTTTCAGCCTGTACTTGACTCATTGTATGCAAGAAAATCAAGGCACGTACTGGTAATATGAGAGGCAAGCAGGTCTCGATTGAAAATACATGACGACACCGTTTACATGATATAGAATGGGCGTGTTTTCTGCAAAGCAGAATGGGAGACGAGCTTCACCAGAGCAGAGCATAGATGTTGTATACCATGAGCAGATAAATGTTAGCAGAAAGAGGAACTAGCCTAACATGGGTGATGAGGACCACTCTTCTAGCCAAGACGGCTTGACCATGCGGTCACATCTTATCCATCGTCCGGGCACTATTATTTACCCCACCGATGGAACGAAATGTGAGCATAGGCAAGCCATTCTTGGCTGGCAGAGTCGGGGCTCCTCGTCTCCATGTAAGGCTGGCCTCTTTTTCTGTTTACTCCTCCTAGCTCTCGGTTTGGAGTTTCAGCTGAGTCTGCACCAAAGTATTTATAATGTGCGCAAGAGGAGGGATCTGGATAAGCAAGTGCTCTCCACTTGATCTTATTTGCTCTGCAATTTGTATGGAAAATTTGATATGTCTATCCATATAGAATATATTCTTGACATGCAGTGTTGTTAAGAAAATTCTAACTTAGATACGTCAACTCCCAGTGGGTTAGATATGTCGGACGTAGGAGATTTGTTTTAAAACACTTTAACAAGGCAAAAGATCTGCCACTTTCATTAATTAAGAATAAGTTTATAGAGCCTTGAATAGCAGAAAACACCTTTTGATCCCAAGCACAAGTGCTCCCTCTGGATAAAAAAAATCGGAAATGATATTTTAAAGTTTAAAAAAAACTGAAAAATTCATGCATGTTAATAATGATGTATCCCACAAACGGGAATTTTTTTATTCGAAATACTTTATATTTTGGTCTACACAAAAAATAACAAATCTTGTATATTTTGAAGATTTGAAAGTATGTATATTTAGATCCACACATTTGTCATTTTTGTGTAGAGCAGAATATAAAATATTTTAAACCGAGATTTTGCATGCTTGTGGGATATATCATTGACAACATGTAGAATCGTTTTAGATTTTTTTGAAACTTATAAATATGATTTTTCTATTTTTTTAACTAGAGGGTTCACTGGAGCTAGCCCGAGAGCAAGAAATCTCTACCCAGTAGCAGAAAACTAAGACACATCGAGGAGTACTGTGCACAAAAGCCTACGCTCCCCTAATTACATTACTCATGAATTTACCGGACATCATTACCTTTACTAGGAGAAAATCTTCGGACACTCTGCCATGGAAACGCCAAAGCTAATTAACCAGCTGATAGTTTTGACTTTCCTCAAGAAATCTTGCCTGAAATGATAGTGCAATCGGGCAATCCATAGCAGCAGAATATAAGATACACAACTTTTCAAAGCAAGAATCTTGAGCTCGTAGGTGGCAAGGTTCCGATGAAGAATATAATCCATCTAGGAATTTCGAAGGGGTGATTTGCATCGACTGTTCCCAATGGACTTGCTACCATGCATGTCAACCAGTACTACTATATTCGATACTACTCCCTCCGTTTTTTAATATAAGATGTTTTAGCTTTTGTCCACATGCACATGTACACAAATGTATGTAGACACATTTTTGTGTGCATGTTCACTCATTTTAGTGTGCATATGGACAACATGTGTACCACCTAAAACATCTTGTATTAAAAAAACGGAGGGAGTATCTCTTAATCTCACGTGGAGAGAACCTATGCTTTAAAATAATACCAAAAAAATTGTCTACTTCAGGATCTATGGTGACGAGCTCCTGAGGTGCCCGGCAACATCACCTAGAAACTCTCTGCTTCACCAATCTGTGAGCTCGGCCTACAAAGGCACAGTTCGAGGGCATGGTGCCCTACGGATTTGAAGAGATAATTTGGAGACTTGGTCTTGGTCTAAATGGAAAGTTATCGCTTGGCTCGTTGTCCAAAACATGCATCTGATGGACTAGATAATTAAGCGGGCTGTCAGCTCAATAAATCCGTCGATGATAGACTAGCTAAGCGTGGCTAGACCGCCTGTGGGGTGTGGTCATGTTGAGTTGTGTGTCGCTTGTTAATTAAGTCGCGTGATGTTTATTGAGGATCACCTAAACAAGGGTTTCAAATATAGACTTCGAGCAAAAACTATAATCAAACAGCTTACCAAAGTGGATCTCGATGTGCATCTAATAATTCTATAACATACCATCTCATATATAGTATTATACCATATGTGTCCTTATTTCCAGGATTCAAAAGAAGCAAGTCAGGGGGGACCTGCTGTCTCATTTCTTGTTTAACGTAGTTGTTGTGTGCTTCACTAACAAGGTAACAAAAGCTCAATGTAATATCTTATTTATGGGTTTGGCTCCTGGTCTGATTCCTGAACGAGTGGCAATCCTCCACTGGAAATTCTCCTTGTGCAGATGATACTATATTATGTATCAGTCACCCTGTCAAAGCTCTTAATCTCAAATTGCATATCTATATTTTTTTTAGCTCATGTCTAGATCAGAGATAAATTTTATGAAGAGCGAGGTTTTTTACTATTGGGGTGAAATAACGAAATTAAGTTTGTTTATGATGATATGTTTGGCTTCCAAGTGGACAGCCTTGCCATAAAATATTTGGGAATTCATGTGTTTACTTGACTCTAAGATGCCTTGACATGAAATTCTTAATCTTTTTATTCTAGCCTATCTAGTATTCCTTCCTAACACATATATATGTTCCTCTTGGATAAATCTTTCACTAAAAACTCGATAAACTTAAAAGATGATTCTTCTGGCAAAAAAGTAGATAAGACAAGCTATCATATGGTAAATACTCTAGAATTTGTAGATCAAAAAAGGAATGGTGGCCTGTGAATCAATGACTCGAGTAAACAAAACTTTATCCTTTTGGTAAAATGGTTGTGGTCAGTTGGGACTCAATCCGTTCTTTGGAGGAAAATGTCAAAGCAAAATACTTGCATAATAGAATGGAAAGACTTGTTAAAGGTCAAAGAAATATATTTTACAGGCACAAAGTTGCTTCTGAATAGAAGATATATAGTTAGATTTTGGAAAGATTATTTGAAAGACAAACCTCCATTATCTGATAGATTCTCCGCTCTGTTTGACATTTGTCACTGCAAGACTACACTGTTAAGAAATTTCAAAGACATACAAAAATCTTCCGAATTTTCTGTACACATCGTCCTGATTTGTTAGCTCAGTAGAATGAAATGTCAGTGGATTTTGAGCAGCTTGACCTCGTATAGAACTATATACAAGTCATGCTTGAACATGATATGGTATGTACAGATAATTATACATATCTAAAATATTTCCTTTCCAAACTTTTTATATGTGGAAACTTTTATGCACCCAAATATACCCTTCAATAATGGACGGCTAAGACTAAATATATATCTCTGAGGTTTTTTTTAGAAAAGGGAATTTTATTAATCCCAGCCTCTGCATCGATTGATGCACACAGCCGATTATTACAGAGTTCATAAGTACCTTATTTGTGCTTACATCTCAAAAAGAGTAAAGATCGAGACATGCCTCAACCGACAGTGACATGCAAAAGAAAGACTACGAAAGCCGACTAATATGATGCCACGTATGTCGGGAGAAAAAATCCTGTGCCACGCGCAGTAGTCTCGTGCACCCAGCCACCACAAGGTCCCGCTGGTCCGAAGGCAGCAGGAAAGCCCATAACTGTATCCAGTGTACCGTCCTGTGAATAACCTGTAATACATGAAAATTATCCTTTCTGTTAAACACAATATCATTTCGACAATTCCAAATAGACCAACAGATACCAGAAACGCCTATACGAATCCTATCTTTGGTCTTTTTGTCTATCCCCCTCAACCAATTCCCAAACATATTTGTGACATTAGTAGGGGGAGGGATATTATATGTACAAAAGACAACACGCCATACAAGTTTTGCAAAAGGGCAGGAAATAAAAAGATGATCAATACTCTCATCATTCCCACAAAAAGAACAATGTGAGCTACCTTGCCAATTCTTCTTAGCCAGATTATCTTTTGTTAACAAGACTTTGCGATGAAGGAACCACATAAATATTTAATCTTTTGCGGTATTTTTAATTTCCAAAGATACTTCTATAGATATGTAGTATGACTATTCATCAGGTCCTCATACATCGATTTTACCGTGAATTGCCCATTTTGGTTCAGATTCCATTTAAAATAGTCAGGAACATTATTCAGCGTCACTTGCATCAATCTAAGGCACAAATGAGACCACATATCCCATTTGTTCCCCACCAAGGCTCTTCTAAATCCTATATTCAATGGGGGGGGGGGGGGGGGGGGGGCATTGTGCATCACATCATGAACCGAAGCATGCTGGTGTTGCACAATGTTATACAATAACGGATATTGGTTCATCAATGGAGAGTTACCCAACCAAGTGTCCTCCCAAAACCTTGTGGTTTCCCCATTACCAACTACAAATGACCCTCCACTACAGAAATCATCTTTGACTCTCATTAGTCCCTTCCAAAAGGGTGAATCAGTAGGTTGAGCTTCTACTTGAGCTAAAGTTTTACTTTGGAGGTATTTGTTTTGTAGCAGCTCCTGCCACACACCCTCCTCATTAAAAAGTTTTAAAAGCCATTTGCTAAGCAAACATTTATTCTTTAATTCAAGTACTTCCACCCCTAAACCTCCCTGATCCTTTGGTCTACATATAATGTTCCATTTTGTCAATCTATATTTCCTCTTATTCTCATCACTCTGCCAAAAAAACCGTGATCTATAGAAGTCTAACATTTTCCTCGCCCCTTTAGGTAATTCTAAAAAGGATAGCATGAACATCGGAAGGCTTGTTAGAACCAAATTAACAAGTACCAGCCGATCCCCATAGGACAGCATCTTCCCTTTCCAGCAACCAAGTTTGCCTTCGAAACGACATTCAACCGGTTGCCATTCATCGTTTCGGAGTCTCCTATAATGAATCAGAACCCCCAAATATTTAAAAGGTAAAGACCCCGACTCACATCCGAAAATTTGTCGGTACTGATCTTCCACCTCTTTCGCCTTCACAAAACAAAAGATTTCACTCTTGTGGAAATTTATTTTCAGCCCCGAAAGTTGTTCGAAAATGCAAAGGATGAGTTTCAAATTTACCGTCTTTTCAAGATTATGGTCCATAAATAAAATAGTGTCATCCGCGTATTGTAAAATAGATAACCCTCCCTCGACCAAATGAGGTATGAGCCCGTCTATTTGTCCATCTTCCTTCGCCCGTGCGATTAAGATGGCTAGCATATCCGCCACTATATTAAACAACATAGGAGACAAAGGATCCCCTGTCTTAGGCCTTTTTTGGTTTGGAAATAATGGCCAATGCCATCATTCACCCGAATCCCGACACTTCCCCCTGAACAAATTGCATAATCCAATTGCACCATTCTTGTGCAAAACCTTTCATACGCAATGCTTGTTGGAGAAAGGGCCATTTTACTTTGTCGTACGCTTTCTCAAAGTCAATCTTAAAGATAACTCCATCCATTTTCTTCCTATGAAGCTCATGAATGGTTTCATGTAAGACAACCACACCTTCTAAAATGTGTCTCCCTGGCATGAACGCCGACTGCGTCGGCCTAATTATCTTTTGTGCAATTTCGGTAATACGATTAGTACCTACTTTTGTGAAGATTTTGAAGCTGACATTAAGCAGACAAATAGGCCTATACTGTTGAATCTGAACCGCATTTTGTTTTTTCGGTAACAGCGTAATGACACCAAAATTTAATTTAAACAAGGACAAGTTTCCCTGTTTCAATTGCACAAAGAGAGCCATTAGATCATTTTGGATTACCTCCCAAAATGTCTTATAGAACTCAGCAGGAAAACCATTAGGCCCCGGAGCCTTGTTGAGTTCCATTTGAGAGATGGCTTCGTACACTTCTTTCACTAAGAAATCAGCTGTAAGAATGTCATTCTCTTCTTGAGTAAGTTGCGGAATATCATGGACCATTTCTTCATTCATTATGACATCATTAGGATCGGATTCCCCAAAAAGTTTCTTATAATATTCAGAGATACAAATTTTTAAATTCGTGTCACCCACTATGGTTCCTTCGTCTTGTTCTAACTGAAAAATCTTCTTTTTCCTATGGTTTCCGTTTGCAATAAGATGAAAATACTTCGTGTTATTTCCACCTTCCTGTATATATTTAACCTTTGCCCTTTGTGCCCATTTTGTTTCCTCGTCTCTTCGGAGACAACAAATTTTATCATTAGCTTCTCTTAATGCATCTCGCTCACCCACACTAAGAGGTGTGCTTTCAGCTTTAATGTCAAGCTCATCGATAATTTTTAACAAACTTTCTTTCTCCTTCTTATATTTTCCGCTTTGATTTTTGCCCAGCCCTTTAGGTATCGTCTCAAATGTCTAATTTTATTTTGCCATATTTCAATAGGAGAGTCCCCTTTGACATAATTAGCCCACTCAGCCGCCACCATCTCATAAAAACCTTCCATCCTAAGCCATGAAAGTTCAAAAGAGAAACGTGTCGTATTACCTAAATGAGCTTGTACCCCGAGTCCACGAAGAGGGGGTATGATCTGAGAGCATCTTTAAAAGAGAGCTCAACAAAAAATAGTGTTGCGGAGGAAGTATCGGACAGAGATCATAAATTATCCTTTGTGAAGCAAATCCTCTCATTTAATTGCTTGTCATTAACCTTGTATTTTCCCTAAAGCAATCAATGGAAAGAGGCAAGGCTGTCTGCAAAGAAAAAATGTGTTAGTAGCATGTGAATGCATGTCCCGTGAGTCTTTTCTCAAAAAAAGGGGAAATTATTCATATGAATTTTGTTTTTGACTCAGTCTGCTCTGTTTCCGTCATGCATCTGTGACCTGAGATATCCGAATCCGCAACTGTCATCATTCGATCCACTCCATGTTTAACTTTTTTTGGTAAAGGATATGATAACAGCAAATTCCGACCCGATCATATTCGTTTACATCCCTATGCGTGAGTTCTTTATAATGTGATACGTCTGTCATGTGAATGTGTTGTGAGTCCTTTTCTTATGAGCAAAAAAGATAAAAGAAAGGACACGAGAAAGGCGTCATCCCATGATTTTATTCTCCTTCCAAACGCACACGTACGCACACATGCCACGCAAGGACAAGCCCTCGGGCGCTAGCAATTCTTGCTGCACATGCAACGGTAGTAGTCATCACCGGTGCTGGTGCACCTCTTGCACTGGCCGCGCACGCACGCCGCCATCTGCACAACGCAGCAAGACCATTAGACCAATCCATTCTCAATCGATCGCGCACGTCACGTCAATATATAGTCCTCCTTTCCTTAATTTTCTCTCACGTACGCGCCTAGCTCCTTTTTTATTCGCTAGCTCGAGACACTGCTGCATGGAATTCGTACGTACGAACGAGACACTACTGCATGGAAAAAATCACGACTCGCGATCGATGTGTGTAGCTCTGGTCCCTCGCCCACTTTCTCTTTTATCTCCCGAAACGTGTACGTGATCGATTCGCCTCTTTTTTGCCTCTTTTCCTTGTGGTGGAACTGGCCCACCCAGGTTCAAGTCCCAGACTTGGCATGGGTGCTCGCATTTTCCTGCATTTTCCAGGATTTAACCGGCGCTATGCTTTCAGTGGTAGGTGACGTGCCGTCAACAGCGAGGCGCCCGTGGTGACTTCGTCAAACTCAAGATTTGCCGGACCAGTCTCTCGGAGGTGCTCATAGGGGTAGGGGTGTCTGTACGTGCGTGTTTGTGAGCGTCTGCGTTTGTACTGTGTTTCTCAAAAAAAAAAAAAAACCTGAAAACAATGTGCTATACTGCTCGCGATCGTGGCCGGCCGCCACCGTCGATCACGTAATCAACCCGTCCCGCCCGGCAAGAACGAGAGCCCACAAGACTAAGCGGCGAAAGATCACTCATTAATCCAGGATAAAACAAGTTCTTGCCATCGTAAGTACGCGTAATATGAAAACCCGTTTATATGTGAAGCCATCGTATGTACGAGCTTCTAGCTATAGCTATAGCTAGCTAATCGATCCCGTGGAGCTCTTCAATCGCATGCACGTAGGTGACATGAAGCTCAGCCATGCATGCATCGATGTGGGTCCCAGCCCATGAGAGAGAACGATATAAGAAAGCGATCTAGGGTTGCCATGTAGAGTAATTTTTTGTTTTTGATATTTTTGGTTGTATATATATGTCGTGTCGTTGTTTGGTTCGCCAATATTTTTAACCTCAAAACACGCTCCCGCACCGCTTTATTTATAAAGCAAAAAACGGCCTAACCGATACAAAAACTAGTGAGAAAATCCTCTAATAAAGAGGGTCACAAGACAAATGACATCTGAGAGGATAGCTAGTACGCCAACGCCACCAACACAAAGTCGAGCGAGAAAACTAAATTAGCCACACCAGACAATAGTCGATCGAGACTACCGACGGGGAACGAAATTGCGCTTGATGAGGAAACCATCGGACACCATTATACAGAAACACGCCAAGTTATCGCCAGAGAGGGACACCTGCCCTCTCGTTCCGGGCAGTAAACACATATCCTGCAATCAGACAGCGAGGACCGATAAGGGTGACAACGAGGTCACGTGTAAATGATACGATACCAACCAAGCCACCCCTTGCTGGAGTTGAAGAAGCTTACACCCAAATCCAATCAAAGCATGCCCGAATACGCCATGCATGTACCCAGTAGGGACCTGAGCTCCACGAAGACGCCCGGTAAGGAAGGGGTTTCCGACCCTTTCCTCACTTCATTTCATGTGTCCCCGTGTCTGAGAGGCCCCACTATGTCTACCCCCTAGCTTTTCATCGAAAGTGAGTATTTCTCGTGACATTCCTCTATCTATGTTCGACTAGTACATCGGAAACATGACCAACACAAAAAAGAGGCCAAGTCCTTCCATGAGTGAGGTCGGTGGGCTCGAAGTGGGAGTTTTACACTATAAATCGGCAATCATTTTGTGGAATAGTCATGTTTATCAATCAAGTGCTACTTCACAGTTATGTATTGGATTTTCCTATTTACACCACCGTTATATACCACTATTAGCACCTCATGACAAAGAGGAAGGATTTCTGATCCTTAACTCTTTGCATAATTTCATGTCCCTCCCTCCCCACTATTCGACGGGCGCCGGGACATCCACACCCTAGCTTTTCATCATAAATGGTAATTCCATGTGGCTTTCGACGTATGGTCTATTATCT